>OY856188.1:37448497-37525516 GCA_963693315.1 Diogma glabrata
TTTGGAATTTGAACGATTTTTTCGAGAAAAAAGGGGAAAATGAGAAGTTGTGTTTTTTTTGAGTTTTTGTTCAGTTTTTTTGTTTTTTTCGAGTTATTTGTTTCGCAATTCAAAATCAATTGAATTAATAAATCAAACTCTAAAATAATATGATGTTGTTTTGTTGTGAGGTCTATTTACTATTTACAATGGCCGAATTTCGGTCATTTGGCGATTGCTAGTTACTATTGATATGTGTCGTAAACGATTGGTTGGATATAAAAACATTCGTTTATTGGGCGTATAACAATTTCCAATCACTCTGGAATCATTTTACTCGACATAAAAAATAGTCAGTGTGGTTCATTGCTACTGGTTTGGGTTTATATTAGGTTTAGGTAAATATTTCTATTTATTAAATATTAATAAATAATTTTGCGAAAATTAAAAAATTTGATTAAAAATTCATTTAAATTTATCTATTTACATGTATCTTCGACTTTTAATTAACGAAAAACAATATAAAATTTATAAATATCTCTAGTTCGTATTTTTTTTTAAATAAATGATTTAGAGGAAGTAAAAAATTGTCATCAAAATTAGATGCAAACTATTTTTGACCAAAAAATGGTGGCATTTATTTGGCAGCAATGACATTGTCCAGAATCATATCAAATTTGTTCATCAAAAATAGTCATTTGATAGTGTAATATACGCCAAAGAGCTTTATTTGATGTACATTAATTTTAGTTATAAATCCATATTTATTTGGTATTTATAAAACAGTCATATCGCTTCATTTCGGATCATGTCGTACCATCGAAAAATCATACCATCGAAATCACTACACCAAAAATATCAATAAATAATAAATCATTCTATCCTATCGCAAAACTAAAGAATCAATAACGAAGATCAAGTTCACTCTGTCGAAATATCATTGCACTGAAATATAGTAGACCCGAATTATTTTCGTTACACAATTGACTAAACCTGAATCTATTAATACTAAGTTTACACCAGTATCTAATTTGCTACGTATCACATTTGCTAGCCATTTTCACCGTCATACTTTTTAAATTTGGTACGGTGATATACACTCGTATTGATTCGGTATGACATATTAATTTTTAGCGCGTCTTTTTCATTGTTAGTTTTTTGGTTAAAAAAAGAAGTTCCATATATATTTTTTATAAAAAAACTGTACAGTTATTATATTCTTGCTAAAATTTTTTCACTTTTAATTTCAGAAAAAAACCACATGAAACATAAATATATATTTATAAAATAAGTTGATTTATTTTTATTTTAAATGTCATACCAAATATTAGTGTTCACACCGTAAAAATAATGCCTATTTGCTACGTACCTAATTTGATACGTAGCAAATCATCCTACCAAATATTTGGTACGTACTTTTTTGATAACTGTTTACATCGACCATAGTCGAACTAATAAGTATAGTACCGTCCTATTAGATACTGGTGTAAGCTTAGTATAAATATATGTTTATGTAATTTTTTGTTTTCTTATACTTCGCTAGAAATGTAGACTGATTTTTGGTTCATAAGCGTTGACATTTTTTGGTAGTTTATCTAGTCAGCTAGCCCTAATGAGAATGATAAACTTCTTTAAAGTTTAAATTTTTCTTATTGGTTCGAAACTAGATCGGTCGAGAATTTTATGTATTGCAAAAATTTAATAATTTGCACCATAATTTTTTAGATTCAGTTCTTATATTCATGATGGAAGATTTTCCATCGGAGTAATGTTATATCACAACCAATTTACTGAATTTATTATTGATTATGTGTTAATAGACACGAGTGAAGACTAGTCATCTTTTTCTCGCCGATACAAGCTTGTTATTCAATACTAGCATAACTAGAGTATAAACAACAACAGTGATTACTAGAGAAACTAATCAACTAAACCTGAATCTATTAAATATATGTTTATGTAATTTTTTTGTGTGCTTATACTTCGCTAGAAATGTAGACTGATTTTTGGTTTATAAGCGTTGACATTTTTTGGTAGTTTATCTAGTCGGCTAAGTTTAAAATTTTCTTATTGGTTCGAAACTAGATCGGTCGAAAATTGTATGTATTGCAAAAAATTTCATAATTTGCACCAAAATTTTTTAGATTCAGTTCTTATATTCATGATGGGAGATTTTCCATCGGAATGATGTTATATCACAACTAATTTACTGAATTAATTCAGTGTAACTGTTTCTTTCTTTTAAAATTTTGAATTCATCATTGTCCTCAGTTGGACGTTGACCTTCATTGCTAATAATAATTTCTGCTTATAACACTTATACCTTAAGGTATCGTTTGTAAGGTAATTGTATTACATACATACACATATTTTAATTTTGTTTATGTTAATTGCAAATTAATTCGATTTCGATTCATTAGACTTTAAAGTTCACCGAGAAAAATCGAATAATGCAAAATGAGTATATATAAGCAAATTGCATTTTTTAGGGTTCCATACCTTGAAAAAGTAAAAACCTACCCCTTTTGGTGAGACTTCGGTGTCCGTCCGAATTCCTACATAATCGATTTACTCAACTATAAGTGCTATCAACTAGAAAATTTCTAGTTATTAAATGTGTTTTCCAACGCCTACTGATAACAAAACAATTTCAAAAATTTGTTTTTATCTATATTTTATGGACATAAATAAGGAGATAGTAAAACAAAAGTTTTTTTTACGGAATCGAGTTTTGTTTATAAAAATCGAAAAAGATAGAATATTTCAAAAAAAATTTCAATGTATTTTCGACTGCTTAGTTTTTGAGTTATTGCCAAAAACGAGTGTTTTTTTCTGTCTCCCCCTCTCTTAACTTCGAAGTTATTTTCGAAAACGTAATTTTTTGTTGTCCCTACTTTATCTGCGAACATTACAAAAGAAAAAATTTTCAAAAAATTCACGGATGTAGGGATTTTGCTAAACCGAAACTTGATCATGTCATGTAGGGGATCATATGAAAGATGATTGTTTTTGTAGTGGCTTATTTCTAAAATTGTGTTTCGGAGAACTATTCTCGTAGAATAATATATACATGGAACCCTTGACGAGCGAATTATAACCAATAACACTTGTCCGACTTTTTTTTATAGTTCCAGTTAATCACTTAGGTTATAGAGCTCTAATGCTTGATGCACGTGTTAACCATAGGAACAAAAAGTCAGAATATTAGTATTTAAAGACTTGGGATAGGACTGCGGCGATAGTCTTGTTGCGGATTTAAATGCTTGCAGGTGGTTGTACGTGGGGGATCAATTTTTTGGTAATCGATTCCACCAGCATACGGAACGTTAAAGGAAGTAGTTATTATATCTAAATGTTCTCACATATGACCTCCAAGGTATGCTTATGGGAATGCAAAGATTGCCTTGTGGCTCGTGAAGGTCTACGTAATGGAGGTATTATGTCATTGATTTCTTTAGAACATTTACCGTAGTAGTATCTGTAAAATAGTGTAAGATCTCCCCTCACTTTTCTTCATGCAGCGAATATATGCCCGATGTAAGATGTTATAACTGCGGACCATCTAACAGCTTCAATGCGTGCTAGCTCTGCCGACAAAATTTAAAGCTTTCTTGTGCTACAGCCCATAAATGGGAGTCAAATTCGAGAATCGTTCGTGCTTTACAGATTGTTATAATTTCCGATAGAGAGAAAAAGCTTTTACAGTGACGTAGGAAGTCATGTCGTCCGGACTCAAACTTTGCCACCGAAAGAATATGCTATTTGAGTTAGTGATTGATATCAGTACCCAATAGTTTAGGTGTATAGGCGAGTTTAATAATGGTTGCCTAGAAAACGTTGGATTGCAGCCATACAGTGATGTTTACTGGGACAAAACGCACGACTTCGTCTTCATAGAATTAAATGTCACAATATTCCGTTCATTCCAATCTAGAGTTGATTCTAGATCTACATCCAAGGATTCAACCATTTTTAGATGTGTTGAGGTGATATGTGAAAAATGAACATTTGACCCCTCTATAGAGTAATGAATTATTTTTTTAAATTTTCCTTTATTTTTTGCGTTTTTGGCATAGGAAAAGGTGGCCTTTTATAATTTCATGTATGGCCTCTAGATGGGGCGAATGTATGACAAGGTCAAATCTCAACATTTCACCTCAACTCATCTACCCCTATGAATTATTTTTTAACATTTTTCATTTTTTTGTATGGGAACCCCACGTTATGAGACTCATCAAAGTCATGAATTGCTTTACCACATTTCTCCACGAGGACTGACATGATGTCCCTAGTAGACCGTGCTTTACAAAATTCATATTAACGGTCGTGCAGATTGTTGTTTTCGAGATATGCCATTAGTTTATAATTGATGATTTTTTCCATAACTTAGTATCGAGGTTAGTGCAACGGGACGGTAGTTTGATGAGTCAGGTTTGTAGCCATTTTTCGGGACTGGTTGAACATTAGTCCGTTTCCACATTGGTGGATAAAGATCCGAGCTATGGGATAAGTGTAAGACAAATTAGTGGATAAATTAGCGCAACGTTTTAGTACAATATGCGGTATACGTCATTGGCTAGGTGGAATATTTGGTAGACATATACCGGAATCATCGACGACAGAGTTAGCAGCAAAATATGCCTCAAGTAGATTATCCGCCTTCGCTTTGGTTTCGGGTACAAGGCTGCCCTGGTTATCCATTAATGGTGGAATAGAAAATTTGATAAAGTTACTGTCAACTTCTAGGGTAAAGTTCCTGTATGACCACCTGCCTTTATTGCTAAAGTTCCTGTACGAAATTTTACGCAATTAGTATTGGAGTTGAAAAGACATTTCATTTTCAAAGATATTTTTAAATAATAAATATACTATTACTATGACAGTTGTTTCTAACCCTTACATAAAGAGATCTACTGCTGGGAGATTTATCGCTCTAACATTTGTCATCTCTAACATTTATCGCCAACATTTTGTTAATTTTAGCTATACTTATAGCATTCGTCAGAAAACCAGGATTAGGACCCAGAACCCATTTCTACTTTTTACAATACTAGTTGGAACAAAAATGTTCATGTCCAGTAGAATACCGAACGTGATCAATGCAGTTGATTGGTTAACATTTGTATCCTGCAGAAATAAGCACCAATCGATTTCATCCATTGATGTTTATTTCAAGATAAGTTTCCGCAAATTACATGTACTGTAATGCCAAACCTTTCGAGAAGACAATTTTGGACTTGGCGCTAAAGAACTTCGCTCGAAATAGCCATAAACTACACAATGATCTGTAGTTACACACATTACACACTTTTTTGCTGCATTTTGGCTTTTTATATTATTATTAGTAGGAAATCGTATTGGTTTTATTTACAATTATAGAGCTTAGCAATTTAGAAATTGCCTAATTACAAATCGTAATCACGGCAATGCTTATATAAAAATTTGATGAATTAATCATGTTGAATAATGTGGCTGGTAATGAACAATCATTTTCATCCTTTAAAACACAATTTTGATTTCCTATTTTTCTATTTCAATTTGAATTACTGCAACCATAAAAACTACCTACATAGTCTTTTGAGAATATTTCCGTATTATTTCAAATTTTTAGAAATAAATGCATATTTATAGTAGAACATTAATTACAATCACTATCAACCTCGTTTTATCGATTTTAATTATCGTTTTGTAAACATAGAACACGAAATAGGTGCATATACAAGATTTCATATGTAAAAACATTGAATAAAAAAAATTTGAGGTTATGTCACACAAATCTACAAAAACAATCACATAACAATAACTCTTTTATTATCTCAATCAAAATAATTACCGAATCTCAATATCTAATCCTATTTCTTTGGCAACGGCTGCAGCACCACGAGATGGAGGCGATACTTGCAGAAAATACAGTATTGGTTTTGACATTTTTTATATAAGAATATTTGTTTATGAACTTTAGACGTCAAATTATATTAAAGTAAACAGCTGTTTCTGATCTACACTGTTAGGATGAACTTTTTGTTGAAGTTTTAATACAAAAAACTGGGAAACATTAATATTTTATAAATTATTAGTTATGCAATAAAAAAATTATATCAAAGATCTAAGACCAACTAAATAAGTGTTAATTGTTTCTAAAGCATTTCTTTTATCTGATATCATTATTGAAAATAACAGAAAATAAGTTCATTATTGTGTCCCAATATATTTGGAAACTCTTATGTACAAATGTTTCCCATTGATGTTTGCTTTAAAATAGTATTTCTGAAATTTTGAACTTTGATTAAAGAAAGCTTTAAAAAGTTTGATATTATTAAGTTGATGTGATGGGTTGATATTATTAAGTGGGTTTAATATTATTGAGTTGATGGGGATAACAAGTAAAATAAAAGTTAGGTTTGACTTTGAATTTATCAAAAACCAAAAATGGAAAAAAGTTGCTGCCGAAACCCGGGATTGAACCGGGGACATTTAGATCTTCAGTCTAACGCTCTCCCAACTGAGCTATTTCGGCTTCTAAAAAATATTAACAAATATCACACAAAATTTTTTTTAAGCCCATTGGTTTTTGATTTTTCACTTTTTTTGCTTGCAGATCAAAAACTTTCAATTTAATCAACATTGGAATAATTTTCATTTGCACAAACTGTCAGATCATAAGAAAATCGAAATACTACACACATTGAATACACTGAAAAACGATTATGCTGCCGGCAAATATCAATCTGAAGGTTTTCCGCCATCACCAAACCTAAAGGTTATCGTAAGTGTGGATTTATGACCATAATTTCAAATCTTCTATATTTTTGCTTCATTTTCTTTCAGAAATGGAACAACGAATTTGAATTTCTATCAAACTTATCAGTTTCACATATACCATTCGATTATGATGTCTGTACGTTAATCGGTTCGGAACGGGCTACATATGAGCTCACCTATCAGGATACTACGAATGAAACGGTGATTGATGACTTTATTCATGAGGCCTTACAAACAAATATTAAAGGAATACGAAAATATGATTTAGCTTGGTTTTCATCATATTTTGGTGAAACCGAAGAGGTTGGATGTGGTTTTGCTGAGTATGATGTTGTTAAGAGAAATGATGCTGATAAAGAAGTTATCCATGTTTTATCATTAATGTGCGTTTGTGATACGATTTTGGAGGATAGAGATCGATATGAGGAAGGAAATCCTTGTTCTAAATGTCCAAACGGGGAATGTGATGCTGTGTATAAATCACTCTGTAATAGTGAGCGGAAATTTACCGGAAATAACATTGATCGGTAAACGGGAAAAGTTTGAGCTTTTTAACGGTTTACCAGTACATTTTTACCTTAATTTATTTAATAAAATGGTTAAAACTAAATTTAACGCTTTATCGGAAAATACTTAAAAATTTAGCGATATTTGGTACACAAACAATTACAAAAAAATTTATACCTACTGCGTAATAACTAATATGTTTAAAAATGAAAATAAAATTTTAAGATCAAACTGTTTAATTACCTAAATAAATTTTGTAAATTTTTGTTGGTTTTCTTATCTGCTGATAAATGACTTTTGGGAGTCTTTGGAGTCTTTCAAAGATGTAAATTCCATAATGACTCCATTTGAAGTATTTTTTTGGAAGAGGTAATTTTCCACATACCTGATGCATTCACTGTATAAATAACTTAAGCGATTGACGCGTTCCTTGCATCAGCAACAACTTTTTAAACCACTTTTACAACTTTGTGTCAGCATACATTTTGATAAGTCCAAGTTTACCTCGAGCTGATCACATAATAAATTATCCAAAAAATTCGACGTGCTGGACGCACGTCTGTACAAATTCACAAACCCAAGCCGATTGTTTTTAAAATCTAATTAATTTTTATTGAACAAAAAATAAATTTCTCGATTGTTCTTTTTATTTCCACCAATCGGTGTATAGAACTTCTATCGTTAGATTTTTATTTTGTCACGTAGACATTTTTTTATATTTATTTTATGAAGCGTTCACAATTGTGAATAATGGTGCGTTTGTTCAGCACAATACTCCTCCCCTAATGCCAACGGAGATCGAACCATATAGAAGAAAAGAAGGCTGGATAGTTTTCCGCGAGTAGGAGTTGAAGTAGCTCGACCTGCTCGGGAATTTAGAGCGAAAAGGAAAAGTTTGAAAGTGAACGAAGAATTAGAGTAGACAGTTGGCTGTACAAACCGATGTTTCGTTTGTGTGACTGGGAGCTGTGTTTAATGGTAGCAAAGATTGAGTCGAGTTATCTTCAGATGTGACCTAAAGTAAGGCCATATCTGTTGCTGTTCGCTCTAATATATATAGGAATTTTAAAAAAATATTGACACAGTACGGTTAATTGTATTTAGAAAAATATTGACACAATAGGGTCATTTGTGTTACTGGTTAGAAAGTATAATGACAACAGTAGGGTCAACTGTATACATCGGTAATAGTTATGCGGGGATTGGAGAAGTGACGTTTCTGCATAAAGTGAAAATTTTGTAGGAATGGTAACGTTAAGTAATGATAGGGGTCTGACAGAACGTAGTTGTTTGAGACCCGTATGTAGTCTCATTTATTTAATTATAATAAAAATTAACATTATTTATTCAAACAAAATATAAATTCATTTATTTACTTAAATTTTAATTGACACGTCTTCCTTAGTCAAAGTTGAACACAAAACTTCAACTATATTTTTACATTTTAGCTTCACAAACAAAAATATATCTTATCTTTATATTAACAGATGGCGACCCACATCACATTGGTGATTTATAAAATTATAATATATTTATATTAATAGGTGGCGATCAACATCATATTGGCGATCATAAAACTACTACAGCTCGTCCAACCTGACTCAACGACGCCCTCGTCGCTGCATACATTTGGTGTAATTAAATTCACAGGGACTTCCAAAATAAGCAATTCACAAATTAAAATAATTCCGTAAAAATCAAGCTTGATAATTCAATATTTAAGCTCCAAGTCCTATGCGCTATAACAAAACTTATTTCAATAAAATTTAACTTAAAATATAAACTCTTTTCTAAACTAAAATCCCTCAAAATCACTTCCATCTGAGGATATTTCATCATTATTAAGATTAGGCATACTTGTTTCAGTCAATCGGGTCTCAGAGGCACTCGCGTCAGATGGTATTTCATCATCTGAATCTATGTAGTTCTCTTCAACAGTTTTTTTCGCATTACAATTTCGTAACCATTTCCGCATGTTAGTTCTATCAAATATGCTTTCAAAAGGTGTCTGGTTAAACTGAAAATCCTCAATATCAGTGACTACGTACCTATTATTAGGTAAGACTTTCTTAACAATATAAGGTCCTTTCATCTTAGGAGCAAGTTTTTTATTTTGTCCCTGCCCAAGTACGTTCCTAATCATTACATAATCTCCCTCTTCATAGTCGGTTAATCTTCTACACTTTTTGTCGTTCATTTTTTTATTATAGTCCTGTACTTTTGCATTTTTAAAGATAGCTCTCTTTCTTATTTCTTCCAAACATAATTTGGCTACATTATTTTTGTCAAAATATTCTCTAAAGTCGTCGTTTATCGATCCTCTTTGGTTAGCACCACAAAACATTTCTCTTGGAGTACAATTAATTGACCTTGAATATGTATTATTAAATACATACTCCATATCTGGTAGTACTAAATCCCAATCTTTTTCTAGGGATTTATCTACCATTTTACTAAGTATGGGTGTCATAAATCGGTTCATCCTTTCACATTGTCCATTAGATCTAGGACAGGAAGAAGCTATTAAAACGTGTTTGATATTTCTTTCTAACAAAAAATTTTCAAAATCACTTGACGTGAATGCCGTACCCCTATCTGATATTAACCTAAATGGACGACCAAAGTATGCAAAATACTGCTTCAAATTTAAGATTGCCTCTTTAGAATTTGTAGTCTTTGTTGGATAAAGTTTTACACATTTAGTAAAAGCATCTATCACTAGTAATATATATTTATAACGCCTTTTAGTCTCCTCTAGAGGGCCGTAATGATCAATGTGGATTGTGTGATTAGGCTCCTTTCCTTTATCAATATTATTAAGGTAATCACGTTTGAGTTCGTTGGGTGAAAACGATATACATTTTAAACAATTTTCTATATGATTCAAAACTGTTTGTCTCATATTAGGAAACCAATATGTACGTTTTATAATTTCTATGGTTTTATCGCACCCGACGTGTCCCACATCGTCATGGCCCGTTCTGATCACATTTCCCCTCATACGTTCTGGTACTACAAATAAAAGTCCGCCTTTCCACTTCTTATATACTAAGCCATCTCGCAATTCATAAAAACTGTTTTCTTCTATCTGTAATTTCTTTTTAATTTCAGCAATTTCAAAATCTTTACTCTGAGCAAGTGCCAAATTCTGTTCAAATGAATTTGCTTCCAATACTAAAATATTATGACATCGACTTAGGGAATCAACATGTGTCATTTGTTTATTGGATCGATGTTCCAAACTATAGTTAAAATTTTCAAGCTCAAGAACCCATCTTGCTATTCTTGGGTTTACATCTTTTTTCTGAATTGTTAGGGTCAAAGAGTTACAATCAGTAACTATCTTAAAACGAATTCCGTGTAAATATATCTTAAACCTCCGAAGAGCATAAATAATGGCCAGTGTTTCGAGTTCAAAAGAGTGATATTTCGATTCTGCTTCAGTCGTCCTTTTACTGAAGAAAAATATAGGATAAAACTTCCCATCATTCTTCTTTTGTAGTAAAATTGCTCCATACCCCAATGAACTAGCATCACAATGCAATTCAGTTACATCAGTTACAGAATAAACCGACAATATTGGAGCTTCCACTAACTTTTTCTTCAAATATTCGAAAATGGCCAACTCTTTTTCCCCAAAATGAAAATCAACATTTTTCTTTATCAAATCATACAATGGTTTTGCAATTACTGAAAAATTTTTTATGAATTTACGAAAATAGGAAACTAAGCCTAAAAATCCATGTACCTCTTTAGTGTTCTTAGGTAATGGAAACATAACTACCGCCTTAATGTTATTTTCATTTGGTGAGATTCCCTTAGAACTTACGGTGTAACCCAAATACGTTATTTTCACCTTTGCAAAATGACATTTATCAATACGTAGTTCTAAATTATTTTTTACCAATATATTAAAAACTTTCTCTAAAATTTCAAATTGTTTTTCAATTGTCACAGTAGGTATAAGAATATCGTCTAAGTATATTAAAATCTCGTTTTCATCTAAAAGTTCTTTAAAAACTTTACTAATAAATCGTTGAAAAACCGATGGGGCGTTACTTAACCCAAATGGCATGCGAATATATTCGTATTGGCCAGATGGTGTTATGAACGAAGTATATTTAATTGAGTCCTCGGCAATACGCACATGGTGAAATGCACTCTTTAAATCTAATAAAGTAAAATACTGACAGTTCCCCAAACGGTCTAGTTGGTCTTCTATTACTGGAATCGGATAGTGCTCGCGAATGGTCATCTTATTCAGGGTTCTAAAGTCAACACATAATCGTATTTCATTACTTTTTTTCTTTACTAGTACTATGGGCGAGCAATAGGGTGAGTTACTTTCCCTAATAATACCGTCATCTAATAATTTCTTTACTATTTTTTCTACCTCCCCTTTCTCATAAAAAGACAATCTTCTAGCTTTGTACGAAAATGGTACATTTCTATTTAAATTAATTTGCATTTCGTAATTCGTAACTTCAGATTTTTGTTGCTTGTTTACGTTTAAATATTTATCAACAAAAATTTTCTGAATTTTTGCTTTTAATACTAACGATAAAGATTCTTCTATATCTAAAACCGGTGGGTGTTGTTCTGTTTCTAAATCTATAGCTAACACGTTATTTTCTCCCTCTAAATCTACAACATTCCCTTGGTTATAATGGTTTATGTTATAAATACTTAGCTTGCCATTGCAGATCTCGATTTTAATATTATCCCTGCTAATAAAATCACGACCAACCAAACATCCAAAAGACATCGTCGAGTCTGGGACAACTTTAAAATTTTGCAGCAATTTTATACCGCCAACAATTAGTTCTACGACGATTTCACCAATAATGATCAGTCGCGATCCATTAATCCCTAAAAAACAATTATCATTATTAAAAACATCAAAAGATTTTACATAACTCGATTTTATTAACGAAATTGGGCTACCAGAATCGACAATAGCACGTGTTTTATTTATTAACAGTTTGTCCGATTCTGGGAACTCAATTTCTATTTGAAAACTAGGAATACTTCCTTGAATGGTTTGAACTAAACTCATTTCCAATGCTTCAGCTTTTGTCCGAAGTGTAGGTACTGGATCACTTTTTTTACAATGTTTGGCAATATGATCTGCATCGCCGCATTTGTAACAAGACCCTTTTGGTTGCTTCGGCATATCGCAATTGTTACTCCAATGCCCAATTTTGTTACAATTATAACACCGTACATTCAAATGTTCACTATTTTTTCTTCGAACTTGTGTTGTTTTTTCACTCCATGCCGTATCAATTTTTTTTGTCACTTCCGGTTTTTTGTATCCATAATCAACATAACGGTCTGCAGGTGTCAACTTGACCATTACTTCGAACAGGTCCCCCGTTGATTTTAGATTTTGCATCCGGGCCTGTGTTTGAATTATTGGGTTATTCAACCCATCGATCATATAATCCAATAATTCTTCCTGAGAAAGGTTTAACTTATTTCCCAAAATTGTTTTGTCGTGATAATATTCCGCAAACTCCTCATCTTTCCTCCACATTCGTCGTTCAAATTCTTTTCTTATAAGAATCTTGTTCGGCCTGTTACAAAATATTTTTTTTATTTCTTCGCAAACTTTTATGAAATCCATTTTTAGATGTTCGGGTTTTGAATGAAACCATTCTAACGCTCGACCCCGCAATTTTCCTATCATTAAAATGGTCATGATTTTCCCATCCAGTCCATATACATCATGTAAAGATGAAACTTGACTTAACCAAGCATCTCCGTTTTCACCATGTTTACCGGAAAATATAGGTAAAAGTGCACTGATTTCTTGAGTTGTAATTCGAGGTGTTAAATTATACTCATTTTTGTTCTCATTTTTATTCTCTCCACCGTGAGCGGATTCAAAAGAATCATTTTGCGTAGTTTTACGTCCTTTTTGTTTCGGCATTCTAATAAGTATTTAAATCAACAGTTTACTTTAATTTATAATCCAATCACCACAGATTATCACTGACTAATTGATAAATTTCGACTCCAATCACCAAAATTACACCAACTGATTACTTCGAAATAGATCAAAAATTCACCAAAATAATCACTAAATGTGATTTTAATATATATTTGATTCACAAAAAAAACACCATTTTTCAATTTTCAGCCGCAGATGATCGTAAATTTTCCCGATTTTCCCCTTTTTGAGTTCAATTGAAATCAGCCACGTTGCTTAAAAAAACATGATGCAATTATAATCTTTATTAATCACGTTCACTTGTGTTCACTTTTAGACAAATTACTAGTTTCTATCCCACTTCTGATAAAACTGTAGTCTCATTTATTTAATTATAATAAAAATTAACATTATTTATTCAAACAAAATATAAATTCATTTATTTACTTAAATTTTAATTGACACGTCTTCCTTAGTCAAAGTTGAACACAAAACTTCAACTATATTTTTACATTTTAGCTTCACAAACAAAAATATATCTTATCTTTATATTAACAGATGGCGACCCACATCACATTGGTGATTTATAAAATTATAATATATTTATATTAATAGGTGGCGATCAACATCATATTGGCGATCATAAAACTACTACACGTATTTACAACTAGAGAACATGTACCATACATTTGTTTTTAAGGAATTTCACTGTAAAGAGTCAGAGGATGGTGACTTCAGAGAAAGCAAGTGAGATCTGATTGACATTAACGACGAGTCGTTGATTTTTTTAATATCTAAAAGGACCAAAACTGTTTTGTTAACAGATGTGATGCGGCTATTTAACGATAATTTAGTGGACTGTGTTGGTGTCAATTCTTGAATCCGCGCTACTCGATTTGCCACAAAATGAGTGAACTTATACGCTTCCGATTTTATGCGGTATGAGGAAATCATCGAGTCAGACCACAAATGTATGGCCTTGAAATTTTATTCAATCGTTGTTTTCAGCTTATTAATCAATTCAGCCAGGATCACAACTGCGCACAATCCCTTGGAATTATTTGTCGTTTGAGTGGAGCACCTCTTGATTTCACGCGCAACAACCCACAGTATAGTAATTCACACTTTCTTCCGAATATATATTACGCATCCAAATGCCTTCTCAAACGCATCACAAAACCCATGTAACTCTTTAAAATCATTCCCTTTTTGATTAATATCATTTGGTACATCATCGTTCAAACCGTTTCTTGGTACATCCAGATGGTCTGCATGAACATTTTTGCTGTCAAAATGATTGACGCACAAATTCCGAGAGGGTCAAATAGTTGACATATCACAGATAGCGTTGATCTCTTAGTGGTGATCCAACGGTATTTCGAAATGATCATATGCGGTATTCCAAGTTAAGCCCAAAATGAACGTGATTGATTCTGGTTGATCATCTGCAGATGTAAGCGTTTTAACGTTTGATGGAAGTTTTCTTCATTCAATTCCGCCAAGCTTCAATAAATCAATCAAATTGGATTTCAATTGGATAGCAGTTTCAATGGTGTCAGTGCCTGTAATAACATAAAAATCATCCACTAGTTCTTGAGCGGCCGCAGGAAATCCTTTATATTCGTCAATGGACAACTGTTTTAAAGGACGTGTAGGTAAAATGGGGGCACACGCCGTACCATAGGTGACTGTACAAAGATTTAAGATTTGAATTTGATGAGAAGGATGACTACGCCAAAACACGCACTTAAGATTTTCCTGAGCTTCACGAACCCGGAATTGCCGACACGTTTTTTCAACGTCACCAGAAAAAGTCCCATGGATACATTCTGAATCGAATCAGTAATGAAAATATATCACGCTGGATAGTCGGACCGAGTCATTTAGAGAAAACTGGGAAGAATTTTTGCATACGCAACGCATCAAACATTACTCTTAATTTGGTGTTCGGTGGCTCCTTAATTAAATGATGATGAGGTAAGTACAGTAAGAAGGACCCTGACATAGTGGATCTCCTGCCGTCATATGACCAAGCATCAAATGCTCCTTCACAAAGTCTCGATATTGTTGGTAGATATCAGGTTTTCCGTCGAGTCTCTTTTCTAGATTGAGAAACTGACGTTGGCCTGAAAAACAAGACTGAGCCAGCTTGTCAATGTTTGGTTTCATAGGAAGACCCACTCCGTAGCGCCCATCAATTAATCTAATTAACGTTTGAACGGTAATGCTTCTCGTATGTCTCCTTTTCTTTAGATAAAATAGTTATTGTGGGGAAATTCTACAAATACCATAATTACTTTAAATGGGTCTCTTGCGATTGGACACTGCATAAAACGACATGTGAAGGTCTGGTCCTTTACTATAAAGGTACGACCGTTGCCTTACCGCTAATCACTAAACCGAATTCAAAGTTATGAATGGGTTGCAGTTCATCACATATATGAACCGGGGCTCCAGAGAATAGCATATGATAAACCTCAGCTCCCGATAAAAGCTCTGTTGCATATTGATATGTGGATCAATTGGATGTGACTTGGTACTAACTGACAAGTCAAATGGTACACAAGGTGTATTGTTGGTTATTTTGGGCCAAATGTAAAATTTTAACTGATGAGAAAAGGTTGATATCCTATAGAAGATATTGTAATAAATGTTTTGTGTATGATCCAGCAACGCTCGACATATCATCGGTTTTCCGTTACCAGCCACAGCATTGAAAATCATTGTCCCGAAGAGGATCATATTCTGGTTGAATTTGTTTCTATTACGACTTACCAAATCCTGATTGGTGAATGCAGCGCACGATGTCCCGTTATAAGGTATTGATGCTTTTTCTTCACTTTGATCAGGATGAAACACTTCTAATATTTGGATCTCAGAACAAGATAACACGGGCTTGGGTTCAAAACGTAAAAGAATTTGATGCTTAAGTGAACACATAGCGTATGGTGACTGATCAAATTTGCGGATAAGATGGCAGTGCACTCGACAATTTCTGGACAATCGTTGGCCTATTTATAAATTAAAACGCATCTTCGGAGTTACCTGATTACTAATAAAGGTGAGGCAACAAACCAATGCATGATTTCCAAAGCAATACGAACATCTTTCCGAATTCGATGTCCCTATGGGACCATGGGCCACCGGGACCATGTGAACCCAGAAAAGATGCATTGTGAATCACAAACGATTTTGTATTTTCTTCAGATCGTTTAATGTTATGAAGTGTTGTAAGAAATAAGGTTTCAATTTTCCATAATCGTCCTCAAATTGCACTTGGTCATTGATGGTGTCATTATCCAAAATCTTAAGTTTATTCTATACAGATTCATATTTATTTTACATTAAGTGAAGGCGATGAAGCAAGGATTCGAGGCTCACCACAGTCACCGTAGTCGAAGCTTATGACTTAAGTGAGGTTAATTGACCTTTATAGGCAACTCGCTGCTTTTTACACAGATCATTTAAGTTAATATCATTAAAACTAAAAACAATATGAGACTCGTGGGTAATAAGTTGATAAATTGCTTCAATGGAAGACTTAGAAAAAACAAAGCAAACCCACTGTAACACTTTGCTGAAAGGAAGGACAATGTAATACAACAAACTAATTAAATTTGTCCTTGTTACAGTAATCTAGGAAAATCTACCAATCCAATATCCAATTTCTAAGATCTGAAATCCGGCTCGAAGGACCATATTATGCGATCAAACATGCGGCTGAAGTATTTTGAAAGCGCACCAAGAATGTTAACGTTGAAAGATGTGTATGTTACTAACATGTGGGTAACGTTAGAGATATATATTTTAAATCAAGTCCTCAGTGCTTTTGTTCCCATATCGATAGTAATTTTTCGTAATTTAGGCAAAAATTGAAAGAATTTGGAGAGGCTAGCATTTGTTATGGTTTGTAAGCCGAAACGATTAGAAGAGATAGCAATAATTTGGTCGTTATGAGAAAAGTGGTAGGTCGTACAAAAAGAATATTTCATTCGCGTTTTAGAAGAAAAAGAAAAATATTGCTTGTGCAGAAAAAACTCTACGACGATGTATAACGTCTTAACCGTTTGTTTTGAAATTTGGCACATAGATAAAATATCACACGAAACAATCACACACGAAAGAATATCACGTCGAAAATATCACAGCGAATAAATCACACTCCACGAAAATATTACATCTTGAAAATATCACATTTCGAAAATATTACATCCAAAAATCACACGCGAAAAAAGTTGATGATGCAATAAATATCGCAGTCTTCGTTTAAAGTCAGTTCTACATACCAATGAAAATCAGATTGTACGAAGGTCACTTGATCACAATCATAGCGCCAAAAACTATGAGGGCGAAGCTCATAAGCTAGTTAATGAAACAAGCAATAGCCATTGCCATCCTGGAGCTTCAACTCATCTCACAATTGCAATTGGAATGGCCCAAGCTTCGGAAGGTGTGCAGATCGCTCTACCCAAACAAAGTTCACTAACTTGACGCTTACAGTACGCCAAAAGTAAAACAAATGGGATTTCTCCAGCCAATCCGAGAGACATTCATGTTTTAATATTTGAAAAATATAATATGGAATTATATTATTCAGGAATTGATAATTATACTACACTAGAATAATTCTTTTTGTTCTATCCTAGAACAATTATTACAGATTGCAGCCATGTGTATCATCGATATGAAATTTTTTGGATTCTCAGGTTTTGGAGATGTCGCTACAACATGGTTAACTTATGAAGCAGTGTGTTCAGGCAAACGAATCCACGGAAATAAAGTACAGAATAATGACAGAAAGGATAACAATAGTAGATTGTATTACTAGTGCGATTACGTTTTACAAACAAGAGTTAGTTTGCAGCACCACAGTACGGAGTGCTGCAATAACTCACGTTTGGAAAACGCATTCGCACTAGAATACACACTTTTTGTAACAAATGCATAAAATTTATAAATATTTATTTAATTGTTAATTAAATCGTTTATTTAACAAAATTATAAACAAATTTAAGATATTTAAATAACTAAAGTGCGCCATCTTCGTTGTAATAGTAGTAAACTATACTAGTTCACTTCTAAATTGTACTAAACTGTTAACATTAAATAAAAATAAACATAGTAATCCATTTGGATTTTTTTCAAAACATTGCAATTTTGACAACTGGTTTTTTTGAAACTCAAAATAATTGTTTTTTCTTGCAATTCAAATGATTTTGGGTTGTTTTTAAGTTATTTTTACTATATATGGTAAGTTATTTAAATTATTATTTTGAAATTTTATTACTATAAAAATAATATATTTAGGATATATTTAACTAAAAATCTCACATATAGACGGCGCGCGTGCCAGGCATACAAAATATTTTGTGGTCGTATGTGCGGAAAAGTAGATTTTTCTTTTATGTTATTCTAGTACAAAATTGAATATTTGTTGTGCATGTGTTACAAAAATACTTTTACAAATTACCATCCTGAGAATCAAAATGTTAAGAAAAATTGCTCATGTATACATATAATTGTGAAAATACGCAATTAATTTATTTTTAGTATTATTTTTATACACCGGTTGTCGATACACCGGCGTGAATGTACCGTCCTATCTTGTAAGCTTTAAATCTATTTAATCTAAAATTTGAGATGAATATTGATTAAATAATTTGGGATCCAAAATCAATAAAATAAGATTAATTTGTTTGATAGGGTAATGACTTGAAGTCGTTGAAAACGTTTTTACTAAGTCAAATACGGTATCGTATGAAAGATTGCTATC
Organism: Diogma glabrata; assembly: GCA_963693315.1. Lineage (NCBI taxonomy): Eukaryota > Metazoa > Arthropoda > Insecta > Diptera > Cylindrotomidae > Diogma > Diogma glabrata. The sequence continues at coordinate 37,467,451 of OY856188.1, forward strand.
TCAGAATTCTTTAAAAAATTTATGTTTTATATACGAACATTATGTTTTTTTTGCAATAAAATTTTTTTACATGACATTTTTTCGGGAGTGATTTTTAGATGTGATATTTTTTCGCGTGTGATTTTTGGATGTGATATTTTTTCACGAGTGATTTTAGGGTGTGATATTTTCTCGCGTGTGTCTGCAATGTATGTCTACCAACTTTTCGAGAAAACTATTTCCGATTCTAAGATATTTGAATTTTGTTGTAGTGAACGCATTGTTTGGAAATTTATTCCACCAAGATCTCCCAACTTTGGCGGTTTATGGGAAAGCAGTATTAAATCTGTTAAAAGACATCTGAAAAAGGTCGCTTCAAATATATTACTCTCATATGAAGAAATGAATACTTTGATAATTCAAATAGAGGGAATAATTAATTCTCGACCAATAACTAACATGTCAAACGATCCCAATGAGCCAGAACCGCTGACTCCAGCTCACTTCTTGACTGGTGGTCCAATTTTCTCTCTGCCAGAACCAACATTATTAGAGATACCACAAAACAGGTTATCAAACTGGAAACGTGTAACCAAATTAGTACAATCTTTCTGGAAAAGATATTCAATTGAATATCTCCATACACTCCAACAAAAACAGAAATGGAAATCCAATGCGCCAAATATCGAATTAAACGACATTGTTCTTTTATCAGATAATAATTTGCCATCTACCAGATGGTTAATGGGAATTGTTATTAAAACTTATCCAGGTCAAGACAACAAGGTTCGAGTTGTTGAAGTAAAAACAAAAACTGGAATATTCAAACGATCGATTAATAAATTATCAAAATTTCCTATATATTCAACGAATCAGCCATAATATAAAAAATAGTATTTATAATAAATGATTTAATTTTTTTTATATATAAGTTTTATTGATTATCCTTATTAAAACAAACACTAAATTGAATTAAATTTAAACAAACATTGAGTTAAAAAACAATTTAAGTTGTCTTAATTACCATTTTGTTAAAACCTGTAATAATCATATACATATGTACATAAATAAATATATCCAACCATTATGATTAACAATTTCATTCATTTTAATCAATATAATTTTTAAATTAAGTAAATACCTGCCAGCCGCTTTGTTTTTTCATTTTAATAATTATTATTTTGAAAGTAAACCTTTCAAGGGGGCCGGCATGGTGAATCTTTGGTATCAAGTTACTAAAAAATTACAGTATCCAAAACAAATTACTTTTAAGTTTAGCCTTGTACATACAAAAAAATAGTTTTAAGTTTATATTATCCTAATAAAATACAATAAAACACCTTTAAATATTTGAATTTATGTAAATATTAACCATATTTTAAGGAATAATTTTGGAATTCCCAATAATAATTTTATTTTTGTTTTGTTCTTTATTATTAGTTTTATTGCCTATTTCCTTTGATATTCATTTTTTTTACACAGTTTCTTAAAACAATTTTAGATTAATATATATTTTTAAGATTTTGATATGTAGACAATAGAAAAATTAAAAAAAGAAATATTTGAAAATAAAAAATCCCATTCCATTTTTACCATCAAAAGAAGCAGGTTGAGTTTTATTTAAAAAACCATAATTTTGAAAAAAAACCACCAAGCCATCACCAAAACATACCACCATCAAAAATTTAAGTAATACAGTCCACCTTTTTAAATTACCAACCAGTGTGCAGATCGCTCTACCCAAACAAAATTCACTAACTTGACGCTTACAGTACGCCAAAAGTAAAACAAATGGGATTTCTCTAGCCAATCCGAGAGACATTCATGTTTTAATATTTGAAAAATAAAATATGGAATTATATTATTCAGGAATTGATAATTATACTACACTAGAATAATTCTTTTTGTTCTATCCTAGAACAATTATTACAGACTTAGAGATTGCAGCCATGTGTATATGAAATTTTTTGGATTCTCAGGTTTTGGAGATGTCGCTACAACATGGTTAACTTATGAAGCAGTGTGTTCAGGCAAACGAATTCAGGGAAATAAAGTACAGAATAATGACAGAAAGGATAACAATAGTAGATTGTATTACTAGTGCGATTACGTTTTACAAACAAGAGTTAGTTTGCAGCACCACAGTACGGAGTGCTGCAATAACTCGCGTTTGGAAAACGCATTCGCACTAGAATACACACTTTTTGTAACAAATGCATAAAATTTATAAATATTTATTTAATTGTTAATTAAATCGTTTATTTAACAAAATTATAAACAAATTTAAAATATTTAAATAACTAAAGTGCGCCATCTTCGTTGTAATAGTAGTAAACTATACTAGCTCACTTCTAAATTGTACTAAACTGTTAACATTTAATAAAAATAAACATAGTAATCCATTTGGATTTTTTTCAAAACATTGCAATTTTGACAACTGGTTTTTTTGAAAATGCAAAATAATTGTTTTTTCTTGCAATTCAAATGATTTTGGGTTGTTTTTAAGTTATTTTTACTATATATGGTAAGTTATTTAAATTATTATTTTGAAATTTTATTACTATAAAAATAATATATTTAGGATATATTTAACTAAAAATCTCACATGTAGACGGCGCGCGTGCCAGGCATACAAAATATTTTGTGGTCGTATGTGCGGAAAAGTAGATTTTTCTTTTATGTTATTCTAGTACAAAATTGAATATTTGTTGTGCATGTGTTACAAAAATACTTTTACAAATTACCATCCTGAGAATCAAAATGTTAAGAAAAATTGCTCATGTATACATATAATTGTGAAAATACGCAATTAATTTATTTTTAGTATTATTTTTATACACCGGTTGTCGATACACCGGCGTGAATGTACCGTCCTATCTTGTAAGCTTTAAATCTATTTAATCTAAAATTTGAGATGAATATTGATTAAATAATTTGGGATCCAAAATCAATAAAATAAGATTAATTTGTTTGATAGGGTAATGACTTGAAGTCGTTGAAAACGTTTTTACTAAGTCAAATACGGTATCGTATGAAAGATTGCTATCTCAGAATTCTTTAAAAAATTTATGTTTTATATACGAACATTATGTTTTTTTTGCAATAAAATTTTTTTACATGACATTTTTTCGGGAGTGATTTTTAGATGTGATATTTTTTCGCGTGTGATTTTTGGGTGTGATATTTTTTCACGAGTGATTTTAGGGTGTGATATTTTCTCGCGTGTGATTTTTGGATGTGATATTTTCGTGATGTGATATTTTAGTGATGTTATATTTCCGTATGGTGTGATTTTTTCGCTGTGATATTTTCGACGTGATATTCTTTCGTGTGTGATTTTTTCGTGTGATATTTTATTACGACACTGATATTTTTCTATACTTTTTTTATGGAACGTTCACTATTGTGAACAATTACGCGTTCGTTTGCCACAAATCCACTAATGTAACTAAAAAACATAGTTTGTAATTAACAAAAGAAAAATTTTTGCTCTTTTATTTCTTTAGAATCTCGGTTGATTACAAGAAAAAGTCCGCCACAGGGCTGTTGTAGGGACTGTTAGACCATGTCTACTCTCAAAAAAACATGCGAACAGTTTTTCAAGTCGTTGAAAACAAAAACGTTTTCGCTAGAGTTACGTGATGCAGTAACTGGTTGGAAATCGTTAAACTGTAGCTTACGGCTAGCTACGAAATCCGACTAAAGAACTAATGTCGATTGTTCCGAAAAAAAATGTCCGGGCCAGCGTATTGTCGATCCATACACTCCGTGGAGGTAGATTTGAAATCTTGCTGAAAAGTTGATCGGTCACAATGAAATTCAGGACGCCGAAGCGAGATATTCATCCAGGCGGTAGGGGCTGCAGTTGCAGCCGTGATTTCTGGAATCGGGATTACATCGAGCCATCTTATGTATCTGTCGAACAGAGTTACCGAAGCCCTGCAGACGGAGGTATCGCTCCAGTAATATCTAAGTGAACTTCGCAAGATCGTTCCATAGTTGCTGAAAAGTTAGATAGGGGAGATCGAATGCGTCGTGAAATCTTTGATTTCTGACACTGCCAACAGTTTCGTGTAATTTCCCTAACATCTAGTTTTATTGGCTGCCAGACAACGATGTCAGTCATGAGTTTAATAGTAGCTTTGATTCCGAGATGAGAAAGGTTATGCAGTTGCATAAAAAAGTGTTGTCGAAACTGTTGGTGTATGATTGGACGTTGTTTTCCAGCTGAAACGTCACAGTAAATAAATCTGACAGAGCGGAAAGATAGATGAAACTGTTGGAATTCAAGGGTCGTGTTGTATTCCAAAATAAACTCCTTCAACTCTGAATTGATCACAACAACATTGTCAATCCATTACGATACAAGTCGTATGTCAGTGGTAAACTGGCTGATAAAATCTAGGTGATGAAACTGTCTAGCTTTGTCTGGATTTTGCGACAAGCCATAAATCAAGGGTTAATGATTCGTGAATAAGATAAAATTTCGCGCTTCGAGTACGCAACCAAAGTGTTTAACCGCTTAATAGGTTGCCAAGAGTTTACCATTATAAACGCTGTTGGGCTTCGGTTAATCGAGCCGCAAGGAAACTGATCGGCTGCCATGAATCGGGTACGAGTTGTGTTTACTGCGTTTACTGTGATATCCATTTTACCTACTCAACGCCACAACATCTCCTTTAACTTTTTTGTTATATGAAAAAAAAAAAACGATTTTGTTATGTCACATTTGACTTTTAAGTTATTTTTATAAGTTATTATATCATATTGCTTTATACGTTTAAGTTTACCTAAGTCAATTTACATCTTTGTATTTTATTCAAAGTTTAAGGAGGACAAGTTGGGGTGTGTCATTATTCGAATGATATTAAATTATTTAAAGTACAAGTAATTATTCTATGGATTATTTAAATTTTTTTTTTTTTTTTTTTATTGGAGGGCCTTGAGACTTACAGTTCAAGTAGCACTGTGACCTGAAGGTCTATTGTGCTTACCCTGATTTTGTTATTAGTCAGTCGTCGTCTGTGCCGTTACTGGTTGTATTCTGTCATCCAAGTTGAGACTTTTAATAAAATTAATTAGCTCAATTGGAGTGACGTTTTGTGGTAATGGAAGTGTTAGTCTTCTATGACCAAGTTGGTTGTATCTGTGCCCAGAGAGTTCAGGACAGCTGCAGATGACGTGTTCCATCGTTTCCGCATCTGAGTAGCAGAATCTGCACCTGTCGGAAACAACAAGGCCTATTTTGTTAAGATGGTGGTTTAAAGGACCATGTCCAGTAACGCACCACGTTAAAATTCTTAGAGACTCTCTGTTTAAGTCGATTGTTTTTAAGGGTGAAACAGGGAGGTTACCTAGAAACTTCTTGGAGTGTACTAGTCCCTCTCTGCTTTTCCATAATTTAGCATTTTGTTCTGGTTCCATTGTTTGGATTGTGCTTTTGAGCGAACTCTTGGCCATTCCAAAGCATGGTTCCGGTCCAACAAATTTTTTATTGGCACCTTGCTTTGCTAAAGCGTCAGCGATAGCATTTCCTTGTATTCCTGTGTGGCTAGGTGCCCACACAAGTGTTACTGTGTTATTGCACGAGATTTTTAATAGATTTTGGTAGCATTCCCATACCAGTTTTGAATCAAAGCGCAAAGATTTTAGTTCCAAGAGTGCTGCTTGGCTGTCAGAGATAATATATATTTCAATATTTTGGTATTTTCTTTCAGCGCATAGCAAAGCGCAACTGCTAATGGCAAAAATTTCGGCTTGAAATATGGTTGTTGTGGTGCCTAAAGCAACCGTTTGTTTTGTTCTAGGACCAAACACTCCTGCTCCCGTGCCCATGTTGGTTCGAGAACCATCTGTGTACCAGATGCTGGCGTTATGTGGCAGTGACCGTATGTAGTTTTTAATAAGATCTCTGGCCAATATCTTGACATCAAAGTGCCTATCTAAATCTATTGTTTTTGGCATACAATCCGAAATATGGTATGTATGCAGTTCAGCTTGTAATTCAGAAAGGATTTTAAGGTGTCCAGTTAGATTACCCGGCTTAAACCCTTCTGTGAGCTGCAGTCTATGAACGCTCAACACCGCTACAGATTTAACATGTAGGTGCAATGGAGAAAGCTTTAGAAGAATCTCCATTGCTGACGTTGGCGTGGTTTTGAAAGCACCTGTGGCACTAAGACACACAAGCCTTTGTATTTTTGTAAACATATTTTGAGCAGTTATTTGGCGCGTTTTAGGCCACCAAACTAAAGCTGCATATGTTAGAATTGGTTTTATAATACTTTGGTGCAACCAAAGTATCATTTTTGGGCTAAGACCCCATGTTTTCCCAAACAGGTTTCTGCATGTGAAGAAAACTTTGTTTGCCTTATCAGAGATATATTTCAGGTGTGGGTTCCAAGTTAGTTTGCTATCCAGTATCACACCTAAATATCTAACCTCTTTTGATGTTTGTATTGGATCGCCGTTTAGAACAGGAGAAACGAAATTGAAGTTTCTCCTGTTTGTGAAAACGACAATGCTTGTTTTTTGTGGGTTGATCGACAGTCCTAATCTGTTGCACCACTTTGATACAATATTAAGAGCTGTCTGGGTTCGACCAGCGACAATGGAGTCATGTGTCCCTCTAACCATGACTGCCAGGTCGTCGGCATAGCCTACAGTGTTGAAGCCGGAATCATTTAGCTTAGTGAGGAGATCATCAGCCACCATTAGCCAAAGCAGCGGAGAGAGCACACCCCCTAGCGGGCAGCCTCTAGATACAGTAACAGTCACTGAATAATCACCTAGTGTAGCCGTTATCTTTCGACTCTGTAGCATCTTGTTAATCCACGCAATCATAAGCGGATTTATATTTTTCTTTGTGGCCATTTCAATGATAGCATTGAAGTGGACATTGTCAAAGGCTCCTTGTATGTCCATAAATGTACAAACAAGTGCCTCCTTATAGTTTAGGGTGCTCTCAATTTCTTTCACCATTTTGTGCAACGCCGTTTCAGTAGATTTCCCAGTCTGATAGGCGTGCTGGCTAGAGTTGAGAGGGTTTTGTTTCAGACGCCCGCCTTTTGTGTTAATGTTGCTACTTCCCCACACGGTGTGATGAGCGTTAGCATCACACGCTATTATGAGGTTATAGTGGTTATTGTTGCAATACTTGATGAGTTTCTCTACCACTTCTGGTGGTGTCTCGTCCTCATCCCCCGGGAAGTATGCAGAAGCTAAAATGAATTTACGAAATCCACCTTGAGGAAGATGAATTTCTATCTGGACCGTTGTAAGATCTCTACAGATAAATTCATTCAACGGAAATATTTTGAGATGTTTGTTGAAGAGAATCGCGGTTCGCGGTCTTTCCACATCTGAGAAATAGATCAGCTTTGTATTTTTGTTTGACGATAGACCTTTTATTCTTTTGCTATCTGCCCACGGCTCCTGTATAAATGCAAGATCGTGAGCATCCTGTTCAATTAACCGGTTCAAATTAACTGAGGCCATTTCTGATCTGTGCAGATTAATCTGAACGCAACTTAATTTAGGTACTAGAGATTTTTGTCTATATCGTACAGGTTTGCTGTCTGACTTAGAGTAAGCTGGTGAATCAGACATTACCATAGAGTCAGACATGGTGTGTGTACTATCCGAATTAGGATAAGCTGATAAATCAGGCATGATCCTAGAGTCAGACATGGCATGTGTGCTGTCTGGTTTAGAATAAGCTGATAAATCAGGCATGATCCTAGAGTAGGACATGGTGCACAGTTTTGTTGTTGGTTTATGTGATGCGTTTGGAGAAGTATCGCTCTCATCTAAAACTTTATAGTTTTCCATACAATATTTATGGAGAAAGTAGGGAGGTACATTGGTCAGCCACAACAGAGCCCTGTGCTGTGGTAAGGCTATTGAAACTGGAGGGCGCCCGGTATCCAGAGTTCCGTACTAATAATCAAGCACCCCCTTGACCATGCTAAGCTTTCGGCGTACGTGTCTCACCTTAGCTTTGGGTTTTGGACTTGATCTTGGCTTCGATCTCACCGAGGACCTAACGGCATGGGTGACCCTACCGTTGTAGCTCCTAAGATCACTGAGTCTACTGAGCCCCATCACTGCGTCAAAGTGCCAAGTCCATTAGATGGGGATTATTTAAATTAGTTTTTGATCAATAAGAATCGTAACACTACCCCAACATTAGTTTGTTGATATCAAATAGAGAATTTTAGAGAGGAGAAGAGAACGTTAGATAATTTTACAAGACCACAGACTCAAGCTTTTTTCATAAAAAAATATATAACTTGCCTTTGCAATTTATTAAAAAAATTATTAAATTTAAATTAACCCTGCCATCTAGCAACTAATAGTTGAAGATATCAGAATGGGTGTGTTCACGTTTTCTTCAGTTCATTATTTCTTTTCTTCGTTGTGAACATATGAGATAAGCCGTTTTTTATAAGATTTTTTTTAAATAAATTGGTTTTGTTTACAAAATACAAATAATTTTTATTAGTCTATTTTCAAGTTAGTGTGTGATTGTTGTCTTGTTTGGATAATTATTTTGTTTTATTAAATTTCAATATAAAATGGGTAAACTTATTTTGTATTATCTTGAACCATCACCACCATGTCGAGCTGTTGCATTATTAGCTAAAGAGATTGGACTAGAAATGGAATTAAGGTGAATTTTAATTTATTTTAATGTGTAGCGTACATTAATTTCGGTTTGTTTGCATGACATCATACATTGTGAGAACATATGTTGAATTTGTAATATCAATGTTGTTTGATGTAGAGTTGATAAGTAGGTAGCTCTGATTAATATTTTCGTTATTAATTTTATTTTTTTCTTAGATATTTAGTTTTCAACTGCATTTTGTAACACTTCACATAACAACTTGCACAATTGTTTCTTCCGATTTTGTTTTCTTATATTTTTTATATATGTATATATGTGGGCGCCACATTCAAATATACATAGTTAACTCATAATTTTGTGGTGACCTTAATAACGGTACTATTTTGTTATCTTTCAGAACCGTAAACATACTCGCCGAAGAACAAAAAACACCGGATTATCTAAAAATAAATCCAACCGGAACATTTCCAGCTCTTGATGATAATGGATTTTATGTGTACGAAAGTCATGCAATTATGATTTATCTAATGGAAAAATATTCAAAAAACAAAACTCTTTACCCAAAGGATATTGAATTAAGATCAAAAATTCATTCAATTTTACACGTGGAAACTGGATTATTATTCGGTCGTTTTCGAACAGCGATTGTACAAAATTTTATAATATTCGTTTGTAAAATAGTAATTTTTTTTATATTTCAGGAACCAATTTTTTACCACGAAGAAACTGTTATACCACAATTTCTGATTAATAATTTAATCAACTCTTTGGATAGATTTGAAACACTATTGTCACATAGTGGTGAATTTTTAGCCGGTGATAATGTAACAATTGCAGACATCTCATGCATACCAACCATATCAGCTTATGAGATTTTGGTATCCATTACAAAAGCAAAATATCCAAATATCATTCAATGGAAGCAAAGAATGTTTAAAAGATTTTCTTGGTTGAAGGAACAAGAAGATAGAGCGGCTACTATAGTGAAAGAGAATATGAGAATTGTTATTGCAAATAGAATTAAAAAGAGTTAGAAATATTGTGTTTTTTGTATTTTATTCTAACGATTAATGATTATTGATTACATTAATTTCTAATGATTATTGATTTCAACTAAGAATTTTTGTGAAAGAAATGTTGTGAAGAAAATTCAACCTGAAACTGTATTCTAAGCCCTTTATATATTATGGCAATTTCCTAACATATTGTTTAACCAATTTTGTGATATAGAGGTTTCATTAAATATGACGTAGAAACCTGTTTTTCAAATTCAATTTCTGAAAGAAAGAATTCTTGGGAAAATATTCTACATTTGATTATGTAGAATATCAAATATGTAGAAAATTAACCAGAAAAAAAATGTATACTTCTATGCGACCAATAATATAAATCACAATAATACCATTATCATTCACATAACAACCAACTTGGGGCCCCTGAAAACTCCTACTTTTTTGTCTCATAATTGCCGTCATATGTTTGATATTAAGGCGAATAGTAAGAAATTTCTAATAATTTTGTTTGTGAACTTCATAATAGTAACACATTGTTTTGGAGTGCATGTTGAGGATCCTTTTTAGTAAACAGTAATTACATGCAGGATAAATTGTAATACGAAAGATGTTTACAAAATTAAAGTCACTAACGGAGTTACGTATATTTATTCCACTTTGGACATTTTTGTTCAATGTCATGCAATGACATTGGTCACACGAGGAGGGTAGTTCTTGCCTCTAGTCGTGAAAATAAAACAGAAGAAATTTAAGAGATACATTAATGCTGGCAGCAGTTTCAACTCCTTACCGAAGAGATAACCCCAGGTGAGTTAAGGAACAATGCTGTAGATAAAAAGGAAAAAATCACATCGGGTTTTACAGAGAACTAAAAGATCGTGTCTGTAACGGCTTGAACTCATAGATGATCTGGGGATGATTGAATAGGCTCCAGTTTAATAGATGAAACCACAAAATCGTTTTGGAAGGAATAAGGATTAAACTCAAACTAGACTATATTATGGTAAACTGTGATAACGAACATAAGTTAACTCAATATCAGTTTGTGACCTTACATAGCGGACCTTATCCTAGTCCGGTCATATAACAACTTTGACTGTCTTAGACCATCCCACTAGATTCCCGTTTGTTTTCCTTTACAGAAACTTACCACCAAGCCTATCTGTAAACTGCTAGAAACCAATGTGTTCCATGTTTTTGATTGTCCCGAAATAATCTAGATTTAGATTTAAATTGTTTGAAACCTTCCTTTTAAAGTATGGGGTTCACCATACCTTTACAGCTCCATACTCGCCACAAGCTTACGCGTCCGAACGAGTGATTAGAAGTGTTCATCACCGGACTACGTGCGTACCTGACCGAAGTCCATATTCAGTGGGACGTGCATCTTAGCAAAAATTGCTTGTACTCTTCTATGTTCCGTGGATTAAATTTTATAGGATGTTCCTGCTATTATGCCTCCTTTGGTGTACTTATGATCACTCATAGTTGGTGTTATTCTTTACTCCGACGTTTGAATTGTCTGAACGAGAGTGGAGATAGCGTTGATCATCCAAAACAAAGATCCAGAAGTCAGTCCCGAATTATTGAAGTAACGGAAGCCTTTGTGTTTCTGTCCCGGTGACCTCCTCTTCCGTTGAAACTTCGTTTTGAGCAACACCGGAAAACAGCGAAGTGCAAAATTAGCTCCAATTTGTGAAAACCAAAGTAATCAGGTTAGTTGGTAACGCATCCCACGATCTGGAGGATGTTGTTTGCAGACGACGTGAAATATACCATTCTATATATACCATTCATACCAAATATACCAGTCTCTCCCATTTTTCTTATGTACTTGTTCGTCCACTCTTATTCAATCCTCGGTTTTAAACTTTTCGTCTCTGGTCCGGTTATCTCAGTCTGCAGAACCTGAGAGTATTTATCTCGGGGTTTGGGTTTGAGCCAAGCTACCAAACAACGTGGTTTTTATAATTCTTGGGACGAATGTGATCAACCAGACTTCCTCCTTTCGTCCGATCCTGTAATGGACAATATATTCTGTTTCAGTCGTACTTCCATTTCCCGTTCTTTTTATCTATAGTAAGATTTTCATCCATACGACAGCAATGGACCTAGCCATTATGTAGTTTAGAATTATAAGTCCCTAGAACTGAATGTAATAAATTGAATAAAATGAAAATTTCATTTCATCTTTTGCTTTCCAAAGCAAATTTTCATTTTATTCAATAGAATACATTCAATTCTAGTGACTTATAATTCTAATATACTATAGCGTTATTCGAAAATGTATGTAAACATTTTCAAAAACTCTCAACCCACTTGTATGCAAAAACACAATTATTTAAAAAAAAATTCGACGTACATCTGACACTTTCGGGAAGCAAGTTTTGAATTCTTTTTTATTTTGATTTTTTTGGCCAAATTATGAAAAACCAAAAGGAATTAAAAAAATACGAAATAAACAATTGATGAAAAAAGGTATGCTAACGATACTTTTTTGGCTTGTACCATTGAAATTTTTAGTTTTTAAAATGGCAGTTGATTTTTTGGATATTGAGTTGGTTGTATGTTGGAAGGGCAAATTTTTTTTCACGACGTAAATGTGGATACTGGGTAGTGAAATCCGAAATTCGACGTCCACGCCGAGCTGCCTGGGTAATGCTGACAGAATTAGGTTGGTGTATTGGAGACGAGCATTTATCTGTATTTGAGTATTGGTCCACTGGTCTGTATTTGGTCCACTTAAGACAGACGATGGAAAGTATAGAACCCGGTATAACTTTGAGATCAGAGACCTTCTTGAGGGTCCTGATATAATAGGTAGTATCCGTTCTAATAGGATTGCTTAGTTTGGGCATGTTCTACGAGTCGATTCACAGTCTGGAATGATTAGAAAAATGTACGTTAGTACCTCAGGGAGTGGGCGACCGCGATGTAGACCACGACTACAATGGGAGACTGACGTAATAAACGACCTTAAAACAATTGGCCGCCATGGTAATTATGTCGCTGTTGCGAATAACCGTGGTGAATATTCAAAGCTGATTAACCTGGCAACGCTCCTACATGGAGCATAAACGCCATAAAAAAAAATGTGGTTACTGATTGGTTAGATTGCCATTGAAATCCATTTAGACTTCGGAACAGTGTCGGAATCACTTGAGGAGAACATCCTCACCCAGTATTTTTGTTATTAATATATTCGAGTTGGATTTTGGGAGAGATGAATTAGATAGTACTACTATCACCTTAACGTGTGTTTTGACTGAATTAAGGTTCACTGATATATTAGGAATGTTCCTAGAATCTGGCATATGACATAGTTTTTAAGTTGGTTTTAGTAATATAATTCCTAAAAATGTTTCACTATAGTTATTGATTTTATTTTTATTGAATAACTTAAGCGGACTTTATTGAATTCTGATTCTTGTTTCAAGTCAGTTGAACCTGGATAATCCTGCCGTTATAGCTATTTGACTCTCTGTATCTTTTGAAACTCTGTGATGGCATGGTTTCTTAAGGTTCCGAAAATCTGTAGTTTTATATTCGCATTAAAGTTAAGGCTAATTGGACCTCAAATGTGAAAGAAGTAATTTTAATATATGAGCTATTTCACGCAAGTTCAGCAAATTTTTGGGAAATTTTGACTTGACCCCTTTTAATTTTGATTATTTTTTGTTTATGGATAGTCTTTCATATAAATAAAAAATACAAGTTCTCTTAGAATTTTTTTTTTCGACCAGGGGTCTTCACAGGGTGCCCCTCAATTTTTTGTTATTTTGTGATGTGAGTGCATTTTGACGAGCGATTGTAGAAAAACTACTACTAATCGATTTTCATAAATGATATGTCGTTGAATAGGTTTTAAAACAAAGTTTTTAAAAATGTACACTGTTAATTTTTTGAAATAATTTTTACCGGTGTAACAGAAGAAAAAAACGGTGTAATTGAAAAAAAAATGGCATTGCCTTTTTTTTTTTTTTTAAACTAAATTGAAGCTTATTTTATATCTAACCACATGTGATTAGGACACGCGTTCGTTATTTTTTGTTTTAAAGATAAAATTCGTTGTGCATATGACTGTCGGGAATAAGTTTTTTTTGTTCTGAAGGAAAATTATAAAAATGGCGATTTTTAGATTCAGATTTTTTTTATGTTAAATATCAAATATTTTATTATTAAATGAGCTTTTGAAAAAGCAATTTCAGTCAAGTTCAGAAAAATTTTGCTACACTTTGACTCGACCCTTTTTAATTTGGTTTATTTTTAGTTTATAGATAGCCTTTGATAAATGGAAAATACGACTTCTCGTAGAATTTTTTTAAAATATAATAATATAAATTATTATATTTTTAAATATACTAATATAATTATAATAACAGTATAATTATAATAACAAACAACAGTAATGCTACGCGTCATTTGGTTGAAAAAAGTAAAACTTTACATGAAAATAATTTTCAGCATTCATCTGCGACGGATAAAAGAGGTGTATCCACAACAGATATAAATGTTGTGGAGCAGTTCTATAAAAGTGATGAAATCAGTAGATTATTGCCAGGCAAACGAGATGCAATATCTTTTAAAAAAGGAGATGAGCGCATAAAAACACAAAAGCGCTTATTGCTATGTACATTAAATGAAGCTTATGTGGAGTTTAAAAATAAGTTGCCTGATGTGACAATAGGATTTACTAAATTCACGTCTCTTTGACCACAAGAATGTATAAAATTATCCCAAGGAGTTCATAATGTGTGCGTGTGTACCATACATCAAAATATAAAACTAATGATTCAACACTATAAGATGTCTTGGATTGCTGATGCTGCTTTCCAGAATTATAAAACATTAATTGACTTTGTTTCATGTGGTGAATTAGCAGAAGATTGTCATACTTTGAAGTGCAATGAATGTTCAAAAAAACTTCAACAACTGGAAGAAAAATTACTAAATGATTTTGACGTTAAAGGAATCCTTCAAGACAAATATCAACAATGGAATACCACTGATCGATGCAATTTGGATACTTTAATAGAAACTGTAGAAGAATTTATGAAAAAATTTATTTACCGTTTACAAATTTTGATACCACACAACTTTATAGCAAAACAGCAATCTACATTAATTGAGGAAAAAAAAATTAGAAGCAGGAAGTGCTTCGTTCAAGGGGATTTTTCTGAAAACTACGGCTTCATAATTCAGGATGCGGTTCAAGGCTATTATTATAATAATTCACAAACTACTATTCATCCATTTGTCATTTATTTTAAAAGTGCAGCAAGTGAATATATACAGCACCGAAGTTTTATACTCATTTCGGATATAAACAATCACAACAGTACTACAGTCCATCTTTTCATTACAAAACTTATTGAATTCATCAAAACGCATATAAATTCTAATATTACAAAAATAATTTATAACACTGACAGTGCACCTTCTCAATACAAAAATAAACATAACCTAATTAACTTATGCCACCACAAAAAAGACTTTAAGATTGATGCAGAATGGCATTTTCATGCTACCAGCCATGGAAAGGGACCTTGTGAAATTGGTGGTACACTGAAGCGTGCTGCACACCGTTATAGTATAGGGAGCAAAGATATTATTGATACATCAAAAAAACTTTTCGAATGGGCTTTAAAATAGAAATCTACCATGAATTTTGGATACGCCGATAAAAATAAATATTAATTAACAAAAAAAAAAAATACAAAATCGTTTTGTAATTTAATGTTAAAATACAATCTTTTACTTTCTGACCATAATAACATAATACGAACATAATACTTCTCCAGTCAAAAGTTCCTAAATAGATTTTATTATTTATACGGTTTTTTTGTTTGCAGTCGAGACTGTTAAATTATTTTTTAATAGAGTGACAAGTAATTACTAAAAGTGACAAATAAACATTTCATTTTTTTATGCCATCTAATACAAAGAAAATAATTGCAGAACTGTTTTCCTATTCAAAAGAAACTTCTGTTTGTAAAATAAGTAAATCATTTTTAACAATTGTATTTATTTTATTTATTTTATTTTATCTAATATTAAAATATTTGATATTTAACATAAAAAAGAAATCTCTTAGTTTATAACGCCATTTTTATAATTTTCCTTCAGAACAAAAAAAACTGATTCCCGACAGTCATATGCACAACGAATTTTATCTTTAAAACAAAAAATAACGCAAGTCCCAAACTTTCACAAGTGGTTAGATATAAAATAAGCTTCAATTTAGTTTAAAAAAAAAAAAAAGGCTATGCTATCTTTTTTCAATTACACCGCTTTTTTCTTATGTTACACCGTTAAAAATTATTTCAGAAAATTAACAGTGTACAACTTTGTTCTAATACCTATTCAACGACATATCATTTATGAAAATCGATTAAGTAGTTTTTCTACAATCGCTCGTCAAAATGCACTCACATCACAAAATAACAAAAAATTGAGGGGCACCCTGTTAAGACCCCTGGTCGAAAAAAAAAATTCTAAGAGAACTTGTATTTTTTATTTATCAAAGACTATCTATAAACAAAAAATAATCAAAATTAAAAGGGGTCAAGTCAAAACGTTGTTGAAACTCTTTTGTTTAAATGTTGAATAAAAACTCTTTCAAATATTTTAGTTTTTATTTAACATTTAAACAGTGAAGACCAGGCTACCAAGTTAATCCAAAATGATCAAACCAATTTTATACTACCATGAAGCATCACCACCATCAAGAGCTGTGGCATTGCTATGTCAAGCAATTGAACTTGATGTAGATATAAGGTAAATGAAACGAAATAAAACAGAAATAGGAAAGCCACAAAAAATCATATTAATAAATTTTTATGCGTATTATCAAAATGCGTCTTATTATCAAAAAACGTGAAAGGGTTAAAGGTTTCAAAATTTTTGTTCCATTTGATAACGCTTATGCTAATTTTATCAAATAATTTCTTGTAATTATATTTGATATATTTGATTTACAGTTTCATTGATGTAGCCGCAAAATCCCATAAGTCGCCGGAATATTTAAAAATGAATCCAACAGGAACATTTCCTACGTTGGATGACAATGGAATTTATATTTATGAAAGCCATGCCATTATGACATACTTAATAGCGAAATATGCTAAATCAGATGACCTTTATCCAAAAGATATTGTGCAACGAGCGAAAATAGATTCAGTTTTGTATGTTGAAGGGTCGTTATTAATGGGTCGTTATCTAACTGCTATTGTAGGTGTTGAATTAAGGATAAGAATTAAGAAACTGTTTTATCATTATATATTTTATAGGAATCAATATATTTTGGTACTCACAAAGAAATTCCACAATTTTTAGTAGATAAGTTTAACGATTCACTTAAGCGAATTGAATTAATTTTAGATCATAGTGGAGGTAATTTCTTAGCTGGAGAAAAATTATCTGTAGCTGATATTTCGTGTTTATCTTCTTTGGAGGCCATAAATAGTCGTTTTAGAATTACAGCTGATAAGTTTCCAAAGGTTGTGAGATGGTTACACACAATGTACGATTTATTTCCAGGCGTAGAAGAAAAAGAGAAAAAGGGTGTTCAATTGTTGAATACTTTAATGGAACTAGTTTCCAAGAATGTATAGTAGTTAAATAAATGCAAATTTCTTATGTGAGTTTTAAATCAAAGTTTCCAATAATTACAAGAACTGGGTTATAATAATCCAACTAACGGTATTATACCTATATTGTACAACAAGTCATTTCGGAATTATGTTTTTACCAATTATGTCTAGAACTTTCTATCAGATGCTTTTCACATTTTTTGTTGTGGAAAAAACGGTTCAAAAACATGAAAAATATCCAAAGTACCAAAATAAGTAGCGTGATAAGTTATGAGCTTAATCGAATAACTAGGGTTTAGGCAGCACTCGGTCTAGTTTTCTAATTTTAGCCAGAATACTCAATCTAACCATATATAGTTAAGAAATTATTTCATAACATAGATGGTAGTGCTATCTGTCAAAGGACAAAATTAACGCCTAGACACAGTAATAATTTGGCGAAATTTATGATTGGTTTTTGAATTTTTTAAATGAAACCAAACAATTAGCTGAAATTTTGGAAACCATAAATTAAAAACTTACTTAAAGAAATAGACAGAGCGAAAGCGGCAAAACTTTCAACTATGTTTATATCTGACAAAGAACTATGTAACCCACTGTTGGAACAGCGTATTTGAAAAATGTGGTGAAACGTGCGTTATCACATTAGACCTCTCAAAACCATTTGATTGATTGCCAGATTCAACCCAGGAGTTAACCCAGCAGTCGTAAAGCTGATTCAAAATTTTCTTAACCGTGGATAGATTTCGATATTCATCGATGCTTTTTTTCTGAGTCTAAATTAATTAACGCTGGTGTACCTTAAGACTGAGTTTATTCCCCACTCTATTTTTAATTTATGTGAACGAACTGTTAAAAATCACCTGTAAACCCAATAAATAGCTTTGCAGACCATAGTACACTGCACAATTCAACCGTTTCCCTATGTTCAAACGGTAAAATGCACGAACGAATTAATCCCACCTAAAAAAACGCTGCCAAAAATTAAAACGAGGGCCTAGAACTAGGTCGCCGATTGGGGTGAAAAAAGTTTGATCAATTTTAATTCCACACATGTGCATGTCCTTTGAATAAATTCAACGCAGACAATTGTTTTTGTATTTTACCTACAAATATTTTTCAAAGTAGACAAGCAGAGACTATATTTCCTTTGTGGCATTTTTTCTCCACCAGTTCCCTTAATAAATTGAACCTCGGACTCACTGGTCGTTGTGGACCAGATAGTGGGAGCAGCAATTCCCACTGCCTCAGACCACAACACCCAGACGGCTTTGAAAAAGGTAGAAGTAAATGGGCCAAGATCAATGCTTTGAAGAAAGTGAAACGTAGCGCAGAGGCTAACCCGACGATTCTCCAACTTGAGACGGAAGTGGCTCTTGAACCTCGGACCCACTGATCCAAGCCTTTATCAGTCAAGATGACCTTTGGAGCGGTTTTTGGCTTATAGGAGTTTCTACTATTGTGATAGTGCCTCGGAACGTGACAGTGTTACCATTCTTCAGCATCACAGTTTGATTTTCTGATCTAGAAAAGAAACAATAGCAATTATAACCTTGGAAGCTTAGAGATTTAGTCTGGCGCTGGGGAGCGCTCTCCGACAATGGCACTAGTTTTTAGTTGTTGATAATTTATTTTTAGGTGGAACCACAGCTTTGTCAGTGTAGTTTGGCATTTGGGCTACATTTTGACATCTGTGGCTGGCTGTTTAGGGTGAAAGAATCTGTTCTGTTGAATTGAGTCGTTAGGGGCCAATCTCGAGTTCTCGACATACCTTATATGACATTTGTGGAGGAAGCTCGCGAGCGCTGGATTCTGGCTTAGGTAAACATGAAAATTAGTATCATCTTTGTTCAGATATGGAAGTTTCTTATATTTTTCAATAAATAAATAATACTTTCAATATATATTAATAAATAAACAAATAAAAAAAAAGTGAAGTGCGTAATATTTTAGCGTACACTTAGTTAGCGTGAAGTGCGTAAACTTATTTAGCCATTGTGAAAGGTATTACTTAAAAGATTAAATATAAAATAAATACGTCATAAAATTGAAATTTAGAGTAATATTTATTGATAATATAATTGACAACATGTGTATTAAAAAGTCCGACCAGTGCGAATTTAATTAGCTCGTCGAGGGTTCCGTGTATATATTATTCTAAGAATAGTTCTTCTCCCAAACACAATTTTATAAATAAGCAAAAAATGGGGCTTTCAAAAATTACAAAAAAAATTGTTTGCACTACAAAAAACAATCACCTTTCGTTTGACCACATGACATGATCAAAAATAATTTTTTTTTAATTTTCTACTTTAAACCTTCTCCAATAAACATTTGAAAATCTAACAACCAAAAAAAAAAATTGGTTTCGATTTAGCAAAATCCATACTCTACTCCCGTGAACTTTTTAAATTTTTTTCTTTTGTATTGTTCGCATGTATTGAGGGCGACAAAACAAAATTTTACATTTTCGAAAATAAGTCGAAAACTGTACTTTCAAAAATTACAAAAAACTGTTTTGCACTACAAATAAAAATCACCTTTCATGATCAAAAATAATTTTTTTTCTGAAATTTCTACTCTCAACCCCCTGAATTGAACATTTGAGATCATAACGACCATAACAAAAGAACGGTTTTTTTTGCAAAATTCCTACAACCGTGAATTTTTTTCTTGTGTAATATTCGGGGGGTGGGGGACAGAAAAACACTCGTTTATGGCAATAACTCAAAACTATGCAGTCGAACATACATTGAATTTTTTTTGGAAATATTTCCATCTTTTTCAATTTTTCTAAACCAAACTCGGTTCCGTAAAAATACTTTTGTTTTAATATCTTCTTATCTATGTCCTTAAAATATATATAAAAACAAATATTTGAAATTTTTTAATAACTATAACCGTTTTTACTTTTTCAAAGTACGGAACCCTAGAAAGCATATCTACATAATGTACTACAACGTCTTACAATGCATTATAAATTAAACTTAACGAGGAATGCATGTCCATGTAATTCAACAACAAGATTTGGTACAACAATTGTTGCGGTTTTTTCTAGAAATTTAGCAAATTTGCAAAGTAAAGTTTCTGTTTTTCACTTTAGTTATCAAAAGCCTTTAATTTCATATTTCAATTATGATATTAATTGAATTGACGTTGCAATACAAACACTATACGCACTTTTTGGGGGGGGGGGGTTAAGATTTTAAATTTTGGGTCGAGATTATAATATTTATGTCTTCAAATCGAAATAATATGTGAATACAACATTTTGTGTATCATTAAATTGAAGAACACAATTGGATGTGTAAAAAGAATTTCGTTCCTATAATTAATCTACACCACTGAGATATACTATCTATAATTTACTCATGTATGCATAACGATTAGAAGACAGCAATATTTTTATAATAACAGGTTACAATCGTAATCAAAACTTATGTCTGAAAACTTTTTAATTTAGTTTAGTTTTTATTTAGTATTCAAACGGGGAACACAATCTTAAAAATTAATTAAAAAATGGGCAAACCAATTTTGTACTATCATGAAGCTTCACCACCATCAAGGGCTGTGGCATTGCTATGCCGTGCAATTGAGCTTGATGTAGAAATAAGGTAAACAAACACAAAATAAACAGAAAAGCAAAAAAAAAATGAGCAGACAAAAATTCAATACATTTTGTTGCATACAAAGTGCAGATGTTTTTGAGAATTGATCAGATATAATTAGAAAAATAATCAGTTAAATAATTTTTTTTAATAATCAGTATTGTTGATGTAGCAGCAAAATCACACAAAACCCCAGAATATTTGAAAATGAATCCAACTGGAACATTTCCTACATTAGATGACAATGGAGTTTATATCTACGAAAGTCACGTTATTATGATATACCTAATGGCGAAATATTCTAAATCGGACGAGCTCTATCCAAAAGATATTGTACAACGGTCAAAAATCGACTCAATTCTTTATGTAGAAACAGCACTAATTTTTGGACGTTATCGGGCTGTTGCTGTAAGTGTAACATATATAGTAAACCAACAAAGATAACATTTAATTTTTATATTTTTCACCAGGAAGTAATTTTTTTTGGTAATCCTCCAGAAGTTCCACAATTCTTATTGGATAATCTTACGGATTCACTTAAAAAGGTTGAATCAATTTTAGATCATAGTGGAGGAAATTTCTTAGCTGGGGAAAAATTATCAATTGCTGATATTTCATGTTTACATTCGTTAGGAGTTATAAATTCTCAAGTTCCAATTACAGCGGATAAGTATCCAAAGATTGTGAAATGGTTTCAGACAATGTATGATTTATATCCAGGAGTTGAAGAAAAAGAGAAGAATAGTCATAAAATATTAGCAGCGCATTTGGAACGACGCTCTGGAAATCGGGCGCAATAAATTTTGATATGTCCTTGTAGTACAAAATATCTGAGAAGAAACTGAATTTAAATTTTAAATGTTAACATAACAGCATTGTTTTTTAAATGTTATATAACGATATTAATTTTATTTTGAAATTATTTGTTAGTTACTTCCCTGTAGTATTTTAACTAACACAAACTTATAACCACAAGTCATTCATTGTCTGATAAAACTTAAAGACTTAATCATTTCAATAAACACAACCTTGATCTTGTGTATGCACAAAATTATATTACTTGTTAGTTAGAATAAAATTTATATTAAAAACAGCTTATTGATGATACAGAGAAGAATTTAAATAATTTTTTCTATAATAGCATATGGAAAGACTATTTTCATCACGCATTAAGGCATTAAGCCCTGTGAAAATCGGTTTTTTTCCACTACAGTGTAAAAATAATAACAAATTGTAGTTGCTATGGTTTTTCATATAATTTTACAAAGTTTTTTAAACAACGCAACCATGAAAAAATAGAATATGAATTTTTAATGTGATATATTTGATATCTAATTTTATAAGTTATAGTAAATATCGATTATATATATATATATAGTATATACTATCATAGAAAAATTTTCATTTCCTACGCGAGATGAAAACGCTTTTCGTTCGTAAACATGCCTCACTCGACGCTAGCGCGTCTCGTGAACAAATGTTTACTCATGAAAAAAAACAAAGTTTTCATCTCTTGTAGGAAAATCTACTATTGAATGTAAATATTTATTTTCAAAAGAAGTCCTGTAATTTTATATATTTATGTGGGCGGTAAATAAGAAAGTGATTTCACAAAACAAGAAGCTAAGCAACTAATTAATGTCACTAAGTAATCGATGGTTGAAGAACGTCATAATTAACAAGTAATCAAGAAAACGATGATAAAAAAGATTATTAGAATACAACACGACGAACGGCAATGCAGATTAGATAGCAAACATTTAGGAAAAGCTAGAAAATGTTACATGGGAAAAGATTAAATATTTTAATGTGGCACATCTCTTCTTAATGACAGTTCTGCAGCCAAATTCTGTAACTGTGAAATGGTGAAGTGTTAAAAATTTCTTCATTTCGATTTTATCATTAATTTTTTACCATTTTACCATTTTTGCGATTCTATTTGCGATTTGAATGTTAAAAAATTTAATAGCGAGCGCCGCACTGTCCAACGTAAACAATATATAAAAAAAAAAGTGGCGTAATCGATAGCGTGTCGCCCTAAGGATTCGAACAAGATACTAAAGAGGAAGGTTTCAATTCATACGAAACACGTAAAATGAGAAGTGGAGTTTTTTCAAGAGAAACTTCCAACCATACCATTGAATTCCAATTACTTCTTTAATTACTTAAGTTTAATTGTTCTCAAAAATCCCCAAAAATAAAGATGTTTGGATCAAGTGGTTGTTTTACCCATACCTAGTATTATCAGTCTGGTTTCTAGTGGAACCATTTATACACCAGACGGCTTTCAAGAACAAAATGCATTATTATGCAATGGAAGGTGTAAAATGGTCGATCGATATTTAAAGCATTAGCTAGTGAAAATACAGTTGGGCATAGAGCAATTCAAATCCATTGCTAAATACTATGTCACATGACAGTATCAAAGTACAAATAAACGAGAAAGGTGCTTGCTCGCAGTTTTGATACCTCATGGAAATAAGAGTCTTGCATACTTGGGAATGAAGACAATGGAGCAGAATGTTCCATTCGGCAAGATGTCTCATAAGCTAGAACAAACCAGCTGATAACATCAATAATGCAAGGCGAATTAAGGCTATCAAAGTGGCAAGTTTGGCAAATGATAAGGATGTGTGGAGGAATAAAAAGACACTAGTAGTATTTACAATATTCCCATACGCTACACCTGATTCCCATAGGTCATCAAAATGCGGCTGTATTGAAATAAAACTTGATTTCATTCTGAGAAAGAAAGTTAGTGATATTATTAATATGGATTTGAGATTTGTAAAACTGTGGAAATACAAGGAGAATTAAATGAATTATAATTTAATTCTCCTTTTGTTCCCACAAAATTAGTGCCGATGTCTGACGTAATACCAACAGGATTTGAAATGAATCGTCGCAGGTGGCAAGCATATAAATAGACATATGTATCCTTTAATAACTGCCACCCTTCCGCTTGCCGTTCTGCATTTGTTAATGGAAGCGCATCTGCATTTGTTAATGTTTTCAATTGATGACCCAAAATTTTTGTCTGATAAGACTGGTTAATAACGTTGGGCCAGGTTGTAAATGGTTACCATGCATATTTCTTATGACTAATTCACTCAACATGTGAGACGTCAGCAATATCATTGGATGTTTAATATTGAATGAAGTATCCATAGTTGAGAACCGACCTCCAACTTTAAGGATATCCGTTTCATCTAGAAAAGAAGCTAAGGATATATCAATTTTGATTTCTTCATGAAATGCTTCATTTTTCTTCCATTTTACGCATATTTCTTCTGCCTTTTCTTATAGAAAATCGATGTTTGATGCCTCAGGAAGATGCGATTTAGACTTCAGTAGACTGAAAATTTTTTGATTTTCGGAAAGGATGGAATTTTTTTGAATAATCGTTCGATTATTCCTAGTCCAGCAGTGTGGATATGAACATCAGAGACAATGCTTTCTTTCTTAGCCTATAATTGAGTTAGTAAAATATTTGTTTCTGATGGCCAATTTGCTTCATCAGTGTTTAACCACTTAGTAGGATTCCACCATAGCGTTGACTCAATAAGGATAATAAAGGATCCTTGGTTATATTCCTCTTGAAGTTAAATCAGCTTCTCGGGAGAATTTGAATAATGTTAGAAGTACGGTTGTCTTTGGAACGTCTACTACATCACTTTGGAATCAGTCCACTCCATTATTTTATTCACTTTAACATCAAGTATTTTACACGTAAAGTGGATTAATTTAGTTAATAATGCTGCTTCACACAGCTCCAGTCTTGGTACAGACACTGCTGTATTGGAGTGACCTTTGTTTTCGCAATTACTAATTTGTTATAACATTTCCATTTACATCTGTTGTTCATATATAAATGGTATGTATTTGTATTTCTGCAGTTGATGCAAATGTCGATAAAAACCTCGGCAATTCTATGTGTTGCGCAGTTCAAAAATTGTAGCTTGTAGGTTTCTCCACTCTTGACTTAAATCTTTAGGTAATTGATCCCCCAAAGCATATATTTTGTAAAACGATCTTAAGAACTATAGATGCAGGTATTATCCAGCCGATTGGATCAAATACTTGTGTTATTTGAGACAAAATTTAGTGCTTAGAAGATACCAATCTGGTGCTTTGATTGATTTTGCATGAAAAAATGTCTATTTATGAATGCCAGGACAACCCTAATGTTTCAACAGCTTCCATTTTATAAGAAGAAAGCCACTCTTTTCTAACGTTGTATCTATATTATAATTGCCTGAGAAAAGATCGTCATTATAAAACTCGTTAAGTGCCATTATAGAGCCTATAACGTTATCTGGTGATACCGTTAAACCAGGATACTTATATAAAAGAACAACTTCGATACGGCCTTCGTCCAGCAAAATCTCTATCTAAACTATATTAATAATTCATATCCAGTATACACAACTAACTAGATATTGGATACTGAGTGTAAAAAAAAAACTAAGATTATAACAAAAATAACAAAAAAAAAAACGTAACCTATGTTATTAGTTTGTTGGTTTCTTCTTTCGTAGTCGTAACAAATGTATGTATAGTTATCGAATCAATTCCAGCCAGAAATATGTTTAATTATTGAATCAGTTTTTAGTAACAACTTCATTCGCTCACGTGACAATTGTAATGACCTCCAGCAATATGCGTATCGATTGAAAAAAAAAAAGCAAAGCAATCGTAAAGTCAGCCAACGTGCCGCCGTTCATATAAATTCCAAACTCCAGGTGTCAAAATAAAATTATGTTATGATATGGACCCCAAACTGCGGCTTACAATATCTCGAACGTACTACTGGTTACTCCTATCGACCTTCCAACACAATGAATAGAACAACACAACAGTTATGCATGTAATTTTTTTCGGTTATTTTTCTTTTATTATACTTTTATCTTTTCTTTCTTTCTTCACAAACAAATGCAACCATTTTATTATAATCGTTTAACAATAAATTTAATATTATTTAATTAACTTTGTGCAGAATAAACATGAACAGTGTGGTGACTGAAGAGAATGTATCCTTGACTGTTCGTTGACCGTTAAATCTCACTACCAAGGCATACATTTCCTTCAGTCTACCAATACAGAACCTGAACTGGTTCTGGAGTGGGGTGTAGACTCTCTTATAAATACTACTGGTTAGATAATTCCTCAGATTGCGGCATAACAAGCCTAACAGATATTCTACTTTACAATCAGCGGTAATTCGATGCAGTACTCTTACAGCAAGAAATGGCGCACTAGACATACCGTACGTTACTGTTCGATCGATTGAATTTCGATCAATGACACTTAGTTCTAATTGGCAGTGAATTTTTTCCATATCTGCAAAATATTATATAGCATTGGTTCGAAATTTTAAATTTAGCGTAACTAAATCCTTTTGAATAATCTGTCCGATTAATAAATTTTCATTCGAGGATGCACCCGAAGATGATTCGCAGAAACCGTCGAATATAACTCTTTTGTTTCGTGGTGGTACTTTCGCTTTTTAATACAGCAAGGTGAGGTAAATAAAAATATTAATTATCATTGCAGTTAGTTCCATCGATTTCATTTACTCGGGGTGTCCTAATTGAAGATATTCTCCCATTAATATTTCATACTTTTTCTCGGGATCTGGTTGTTTTTAAACTTGCGCTTCATTGCTAATAAGTGAGTTATTGCGGCCTTTGAGGATCCAAGCATTTAAACATCCGATTTGAATGGTAGTCTTACGACGCAATTTCTATATGTATGTTTCACAAA
Source organism: Diogma glabrata (assembly GCA_963693315.1). NCBI lineage: Eukaryota > Metazoa > Arthropoda > Insecta > Diptera > Cylindrotomidae > Diogma > Diogma glabrata. Next base: position 37,494,035 of record OY856188.1, read on the forward strand.
ATGACCTTATATTAGTTCGTCTTGTTTTAATTGCTGGTATTCTTTTGAAAGTCAGATATCGATTTAATTAGTGAAAGTATTTCACGAAAGTAAGAGATTCGTAGATATTTGAAAATTCTTTATCAAGAGTTTCTTTCGCCCAATCCTCAGGTAATTCTTCGTCAATTTTTGTTAATAAAGTTTGAATGAGCCACGAATCTCGTGTCTCTGCATCACTTCCTAATGCTTTTATGCCACTGCTAATTTCATTTGATTTATCACTAATTCGTCAAAGTGATTCTGCGGCACCATTATGTGCGTTTGGTTTATTAAAAAAATTTTTGATTAGCGATTGTAATAGTGGTTTTTTTTATTGTATCGCAAGACTAACTTTTCCAACGCGTCATCGTAGTTAGCAGCAGTAACCAAAAAATGTTTGATAATAGCCAAGGGTTTATCTCGAAGACCTTTGCGAGTTGAAATTTGTCAGCCCTAGTTATGCTTGCCACATTGTGTACGTATGAACAATATAATCTTGGAACGTTGAACAAGCATAGTATTTGCCGAAAAATGGCTATATATGTTAACGTGGAAAACGAATACTTTCGGATGTCGGAGTAGTAGAACTTTTGTATGTGCGTATGGTCTGCCAGGTTTTCTAAAAATATACGCTGTTGGTCCAGTAACAAATCCAAAGCGGTTGAATTAGCTGATGGTGCTGCATAAAGTGATTTGGTATTGTAAAATCTTCAAACTCATCATGCTTAAGTTCAATATTAAGCTTTGGATTACCGCATTGTAGGGCGGCTTGAAACTCACTCCATGCTTCATCTGATTTTTTTATCCGGACCACAATTGATGATAATATTGTTACCTACAGTAATCCCTACGGTTATTCAAATAGATCTTGAGATAGTAGTGGGAATAATCCGGCTCGGAGGACCAAAAAATGTTTACAATGACTAGCACAAAATAAGTCACGTTTGATTCCTTTCAAAACTATTTAATAATTTATTAAAACTTCTACGCATTCAATTTGTTTGTGTATAAGAATGATTTTTGTATTCTAACAATATTTTATATTAAAATTTTATTTTATAAAAAAAGAAATAAAATTACAAGAAAAAATTGCAGCCGCAATAAAAAAAAACTGCTACATTACGTATGCTATCAAAAAAAATATGAGATTCCCCCACCTAGCTATTACTCAAGAGAAGCCAAAGAATTCCATGCTTTTAAAATCATTTATGCTGTGCGGCCATACGCCCGAATTGTGTGCGGCGACAAAAAGAAAATGATGTTCAAAATGAAATTTGGGAAACATTAGATGTCAGAACGCGGTCATCCTCACGTCGCGATCACATTTTTTATTCAATTTTTCATTATTTCCGGCAGTTTTCCAAAGGTTATATCCACAACTAGAAGATTTTATTCATTTTATTTTCCATTTGCTGAACTATTATCATCCACAAAATCTCTAACATAAAGTTTTGTTCTTTTTTTTTATTTGAATAAGTTTAAGATTATCATCCGACCACTAACAACCAAAAATTAACTTTCCTTCTTTAATACTGATACTATCAAAATAGTATATAATAAAAATTAAGGTTTTTTTATTAAACTTTAAAATATAATAAACATTATTTACGTTACATTTTTCTTTTGATTTTCTTAATTTTCTTACTTATTTCAGTATTACATATGCCGATTTTTATTATTTATTTAAATACTACTAGGATATTACTAATAACATATATTTAAATTGAATTTAAGTTTGTATGATTCTATAATTCTTTTACATTCACATCTAATCACAAAAAAGACAAACTAATTACTTCAATATATATTCCTCATATATTGATCCTTCTCTATTTTTTTTAGACTGTCTCTACATCCGGCATTTTAAAATGGGTAATTAATCAATAAATATTTGCTGGTAGATGGCAAATAGACTTTACTTTAAACTATATGCAACAAATATATGAGGAAATATATTGAGGTCCATCCATGTATAATTTTGTTCAACGGCAGTTTGTACTGTCTAAATTTTTGTTTGCATTTAGTGATTTTGTTTTATTTATTCTTAAGTTTACTAACTTACTAAACTAAAATTTTCGTAATAATTTTTAGAATGTTTCCTATTAAGTCTAAGAGTAAATAGACTTATGTAAATCAATACAACAAACTCTGGTTTATCTTATCTATCATATCTATCTAAAACTACTACATTTGGGTTATTACTTTTTATATTGTTTATAAACAACTGATATACAGGCACTAAAAGGACATAAAACAGTTCGATTTATGGCAACCAATTTTAATTAATTTTCCAAGCTATGACATTTGAATTTAAATTAGTTGTGTGAGTTGCATTTTATTTTATAGCATGTTTTTGATATTTTATCCTAGGAAACAAGTCATTATTAACATACTATTTATTTAAAACTAAGTATTTCCATGTTTTATTAATCTCCATAGGTCAAACTTAAAATAAAATTATTTTCAAACATTTCAATTCAATTTAACTTTCAAAGGTACCAACACCAGAAATATTTTCCATATTTTTTATTTTTTTTTTACAAAAAAACTTTTATAATCATATTTATTTATAAACAACAATAAATTTTTTTGTTTTGAAATATTTTATTATTATATTATCGAAGTTCATATTCGTATTCATGAAAATTTTTGTTTAAAAAGTCAAACATGCTTCTTAAGGAATAACAACAAAAAACAACAAAAGTATGGAAGACTACTTACTACAACTTTTGAAAGAAAACAAAATAAAATCTAAAGTTATTGCAAAAGTTTTTAAATTTAAATAAAAACCAAAACCAATTTACTGAAGTTTTTTGTTGTGGTTTTTATGATTTTGTTGGATGACTTTTAGTTCAATTTAATATTTGTAGTTGACTTAAAAAGTTTGATTTTATTGATAGGTAGTAATGGGTTCCATTCACTCAGGTAGGGAGATGGAAAAGGTCGTATAAAAAATTTGAATAGGCATATAATTTTTAATACAAGAAGCCTGGTCTTAAAGAAACCAATAAATCTTTAACTCTAAAATTCCAACAGTGATATTGTAGTGACCAACAAAAATCTATTAAATAGGCATTTTCTTTTAAACTCTAAACCACACAGACCTCATAATACATATGCATACTATAAATCCTTTATTCGTTCAGTACTATCAAACCATTTAAGATCGTTTCGAAATATTATCTGATCGTATACGGAGTTCCACTATATTCCACATATTTCGTATTTTAATATATAACGTCACATGTGATTTTCCCCTCAAATTATTTAATTGGTTGTTATATGTCTGTGATAATCAATTTTTTGCCCCTACTTTTCTTTCTATGTGAAATGAATATAGTTTTTCTTGTTTTAAACAGAAAGCCAAAGTAGAGTAAATTGATCATGCGCAGAAGCGTTGATGATGAATTATTGATATAGGGTATTTTATATTACTAGTTTTGGCTTGTATTTTTGAGGACCCTATTTTTTGATTTGGTCGTATTTAAATGATTATTTCTCTGTCGTTTCACTTTTTTATTTATACACACGGTAGGTTTGCAATGTATGAGTAAAATGTCTGCTGCTTGATAAATTATGAAAGCCACAAGCCAGAGATAGATTGAAATTTTTCTTTGAAAAAAGTCGATGAGAAAAATGATATTGAATTATAAATTAGTTAAGTTTTAACTTCCAAAAGGAAAATATCTTTTAGCTTTTGAGCAACCTGTATTTTCAGTTTAAAATAATTTAATTTGTTTGTTACTTTAAGTTACTACTTTTAGTTTGTTAAGAATAAATATTTTTATATTGATACAAGTTAATCTCATAATTTGTTTTTAAAAATATTAAATTTAAAATAAATTATCTAATAAAAAAAATTGATATGAATAAAATTAATTTTAAAGGTAGAATTAGGTTGTGCCCAAACAGGGTACTGCTGACTGAAATACAGTTGTTCAGTCTGTAGGTCTCTAGACTCCGTATAATTCAAAAGACTCTAGACTCTATATCAAAAGCTAATTTTATTCTTCTTATTTCAAAAACAGTGCATTAAAATATAAAACTATCACATTAACTATTTCGTTCTAAAATTAATTTTTACTCATTAAAACTTCTATTCATAATAATATTCTTCAATTAAAATTTTTTTCGGACGACTATACGACCTGTTCTTCTCTATACAAGAAACGAAGAAACTAATTTATTGTCACACTCAATAAAAAAAATTAAATGAACAAAAAAATAATAATTTTAATCCAAAATAAATTGAATTTTTATTTAGCTCTGTTACTTTTCGTTGGTTTTTGGTTACGTGTCTCAGGAAAATAAATTAATATTTGTCTGTCAGTATCACTTTTCACATTTTTCGTTTTTATTTTCATCTAGTTAAATTCGGTTTTTATTTAATTTTAATATAGAAAAAAAAACGTTTGTATAAAAAATATAACTCTTTTGTTGAGACGGGCAACATTTTTCTAATGGTTATCAGATAACTCAGTATTGGATCAATTTTATCTTAATTCTTAGATCTGTAATTCAAAACAGATTTCAGAATTATGAAAAATATCATTACCGATCCAACGATAGAAGCTCCTTGGCTTAATACAACCATTTTTTAAGACGCTAGGGAATCTGGATGCTGTTCGAGGAATGACTGTTCGTGTAATTGTGATGTGTAGTTGATGTAATTCAAACGATGTAATATAAAAATATCAGAAAATTTATGGAAAATAAGGACTGCGCCAATAAATTTTTGGTTTGCAACTGAAAAACTTTTTCCAAAAAATATTAATAAATTATTGTTATTAAAATCGACGAAACAAATTGTTTTGTGTATATTTTTATTAAGCGTTTCGAGTGTAAGCACTCATCTTTGGATTTCAATAATATACTAATTATAAATAAAAATATTTTTTATGCTTAAAAATTTGCAGGATAGAACAATTGCATACTAAATTTTATACTAAATTTGTAATAACTTCACAAATTTCAAGTAAAACCGATTCTTGTCCTATATGAAAATACTTAAAATCGGTACAAATGTTACAAGTTTGCTGTTTGACATATATCGAATTGCGTGTTCTTTTAAAGTGAAAATTTTAAAGTGTTCTAATGGTACGTGAACGGAAAAGTACAAGCTAGCATTTTGTGATGGAAAAACTTCTTAAAACAGAATAAAGTCTGCCTTGACTGATACTATACAACTCTTTGATAAACTCGAAGGGGAAATTATAATTATGTTCATAATCAAGTTTTGCTCTTCTTTGTGTTCCAAAAAGAGTTTTTTGTTCCAAAATGTTTTGAAAAAATATAGTAGAGGGAGCTCTGGATATCAAACCAAAAAGATAACTTTCCCATCGCGTTTACTCATCCTTCATTCTCTCTTAGTTCGTCTAAATGAGAACCGAAATACCTAAAATCGAATACAAAAAATATGTTGATCGACTAATTGATGTGTTCGTGTGAATAAAAAATCCAATTGCTAAAAATGAGAATCTATTGGTACCAAAAACAGTAACATTATAAATATAGAATATAGATTCAGTCAACCCAGTAAAAAGGTGACACCATCACCTTCAATAAACAATTGTGACACCTTATCGATACAGTTTTCCGCAACTAATTGAAATTCTGTTTATGAAACTCCTATTCCCGTATAACTGCAAACTATTTCTCATCCGTTAAAAAAAAATAACAAAATAAAACGAATGGAAAATCCAAGAAATACATTTCAATACTTAAGTTCACTTCAACATTGAATTATTTATTTATTCAAGAAAAATCTCGTACTTGGTTTATATATCCTTAATAATTTTTTATTTATTTACTTTAGTTTTATTTTTATTAAAAACAATAAAACATAAGCCAAATGACATACAACAACAACATTTAAATCACAATAAAAAAAAACGATTTTCTTAAAAATATTTAAAGTTGTTTCTTCCTGTTATTTTCTTTTAACGAAAACTCTATGATTTGATTTTCATGTTTTTAAGATTTATTTCCAGAGAATAAAAAAACAAATTATGAAAGAATAAAATAAGAAAACTTGAATATATTTCAAGTTTTAATACGAACAAGGTGTAGGTACTAAGTACTAAGTTTGATGAGTATACGTTTTTCAAACAAGAATGAGTAGCGCAAATAAGATGATGTGTTAATAGGGTGATAAGCTGATAAGATGATAAGATAGTGAGCAAATCAAAAACACGCAAATCTGATTGATTTATCAACCATGAAGAATATATTTTGAAATTATATGAATAGAGTGAAATGCATAACAACTGTGCACCAGGTGATAAAATAAACAAGCAAAGTTTTTCCAGGAAAAAATACATAAAACAGAAAAAAAGTTAGAGTAGATTTTTTTAACATATTTTTATTTTGGTTTCTTGTGTGAAAGACTGAATGTGGAAGTGATGGGTTCTGGTGGTTTTGTTAGTTTGTAAGGTTTTCCATTTGAAATGTTAAATCTAAATTCTAAAATCTGGTAAAATTTTATCATAAAAGCTTTTACTTCGAATAGTAGACTATGTAGGTTTATTTATAATAACTGTTACAAAAATTTTTACAATTGAAACTGAGGAACGAAAGCAATTGTATTTAATTCTTATAAAAAGTATGCTATGTTGAGTATTAGTATAAAAAATCATTGATTAATGCCAAAGTCAAATAATATCTGCAGGAAACATGCTATGCAGAAATGACAGGTTGACACACATGGATAAATGTGACTTTCACACTATTTTATGTTATGTTATGTTATGTTATGTTATGTTATGTTATGTTATGTTATGTTATGTTATGTTATGTTATGTTATGTTATGTTATGTTATGTTATGTTATGTTATGTTATGTTATGTTATGTTATGTTATGTTATGTTATGTTATGTTATGTTATGTTATGTTATGTTATGTTATGTTATGTTATGTTATGTTATGTTATGTTATGTTATGTTATGTTATGTTATGTTATGTTATGTTATGTTATGTTATGTTATGTTATGTTATGTTATGTTATGTTATGTTATGTTATGTGATGTTATGTTATGTTATGTTATGTTATGTTATGTTATGTTATGTTATGTTATGTTATGTTATGTTATGTTATGTTATGTTATGTTATGTTATGTTATGTTATGTTATGTTATGTTATGTTATGTTATGTTATGTTATGTTATGTTATGTTATGTTATGTTATGTTATGTTATGTTATGTTATGTTATGTTATGTTATGTTATGTTATGTTATGTTATGTTATGTTATGTTATGTTATGTTATGTTATGTTATGTTATGTTATGTTATGTTATGTTATGTTATGTTATGTTATGTTATGTTATGTTATGTTATGTTATGTTATGTTATGTTATGTTATGTTATGTTATGTTATGTTATGTTATGTTATGTTATGTTATGTTATGTTATGTTATGTTATGTTATGTTATGTTATGTTATGTTATGTTATGTTATGTTATGTTATGTTATGTTATGTTATGTTATGTTATGTTATGTTATGTTATGTTATGTTATGTTATGTTATGTTATGTTATGTTATGTTATGTTATGTTATGTTATGTTATGTTATGTTATGTTATGTTATGTTATGTTATGTTATGTTATGTTATGTTATGTTATGTTATGTTATGTTATTATGTTATGTTATTATGTTATGTTATTATGTTATGTTATTATGCTATGTTATCATGTTATGTTATTATGTTATGTTATTATGTCATGTTATTATGTTATGTTATTATGTTATGTAATTATGTTATGCTATTATGTTATGTTATTATGTTATTTTATTATGTTATGTTATTATGTTATATTATTATGTGTCAACAAATGTCCCTCACCTTTTTGAAAGTTAACTTACTCAATTTTATGGTCTAAAAACATTTCGACCTAGATCAGAGTTGAACTCAGGTTTCCGGAGTACGAGTCTAACGTGCTGACCACTAAGCCACTCAACACATACGTTCTGTTTATATTATGAAATGTTATATACTAATCAATCACAGGTTGGACTATTTTTTCAACTTCATAAAGATGATTAAATTTAACTATATAATAAATCCTAATCTTATGGTTTTCATATCTGGGATTGAACCCATTAAAATATTTTCCAATACATACAACATTACATAAAATTTTGTAATCCTTTTTTAACTTTTTTGTTCAGATATTGTTTGAAGGTTTCGAAAAATACTAGAATCAACAAAGAATGAAAACCATAAGCTAACATAAATCGAAAGTTAAATAAAAAAGCAAAAAGCAAAAGAACCATGTTGATCTATGAATTTTTTACTGCTTCTTACTTTTTATTTTTCACTTTTTGTCTTAAATTTACACACTTACTTAACAACAATAACAACCTATTCTCCCTGTAAATATATATAACTGACATTGTAAAAAAAATGTGAACAAAAAAAAAAAATAATAATAAAAAATTAAGGAAAATCAAAGTAACAAAAGAAAAACACAAATAAAAAAATTTACGAAAAGAGTTTAACTTTTCTTCTCTGAATTGTTTTTCTTTTTATTTATTTCATAATTCCACCTCTTTTTACCGATTCATAAATTAACTTTAAATCTTTTCTTTATAAAAACACAAAAACAGAAATTTAACACAAAAAGAAAATCATAGGAAAATAATTTATTGTTTGGGATTAAATATAAAAAGGAAAAACATATAAGAGTGAATTTTTTTCTATATGAAGGATAAATATTAGGATATAAAAAAAATAGATTTAAAGAAAAAAACTAAGTTGAGAAAACACACCTGAACTCTTTGTTTTGTTGTTGTTGAGATATTGTTATTTTGTCAAGAAAATTATTTAGATAAGAAACGAATGGTTCTAGATTAGTAGTACAAGATTAATGACATTTTGACATAGTTTGATAGAAATGGAGTGTGACGGAGGAGTAACAATGAGCTATGATTTAAGGATGGGAAAACATCAAGAAGGGTTTAAACTGCAATTAAGCTTTAATGCGAATAATAAAATCAAGTTTCATAGAAAACTAATCAAAATTTAAAAAAAAATACAAAACATGAGAATAACTTCAATTTGGTTTTCACGAGAGCACTTATGTTCTGTTTATGGTGACAGTGGAGATGGATATATGACTCAGTAAAAAAATTGCTTTTTAACTTTAGGATGTTGGAGTTTGTTTTTGTATTTGTGGTTAGGATGGTTAAGTATACAAATTCGTCATTATACGATATATGCAGAATAACTTCGCGAATGGATGAGCAATTTAAAATTGTCTGGATCAATCAATTTTTTTGGTAAACGCAACATAAATGGCTATTATTATCACTAATGTAACATTTGTTCTGTTCGGTGGTTTCGTTTTTAAAAACCAAGGTCAGTGACAGCATTAGGAAAATTAGAAAAGATTGGCATCTTCTTTTGTAAAAATTACAGAAGATGTTTTCCCTTTCTCTTTGCACAAATTTCTCCTTTTCACAAATTTAAATATTATGAAAATTATGTTTAAGTTTAGATATCTGGGAATGTAACAACACTTGGACAGGGAAAATGTAGCTATTTTGAACATTTTATTAGACGTTTCCAATTTAAAACAAGGAATGGAATCGATCAAAGCTAAGACAATGAGACCGTAAGAGAAGGAGACAGTGAGAATGTGAGACTGGCGGACAGTGAGACAATAAAAAAGTGAAAGTGATATAATAAGACAATGAGAAAGTGAGAGAGTAAGACATTGAGCTACTGAGGCAGTGTAACAGTGAGACAGTGAGAGAGCGCGGCAGTTAGACATAGATACAGTGAGACAGTGAGACAGTGAGACAGTGAAACAGTGTGACAATGTTGCAGTGAGACTGTGATACAGTGATACATTGAAACAGTGATACAGTGAGACAGTGAGACAATGAGACAGTGAGACGGTGAGACAGTAACACAGTGAGACAGGGAGACAGTGAGACAGTGACACAGTAAGACAGTGAGAGACAGTGACTCACTGTGAGACAGTGAAACAGTGAGACATTGAGACATTGAGACAAAAGTGAAACATTCAGACAGTGAATCAGTGAGACAGTGAGACAAAGAGACAGAGACAGTGAGAGAGTGAGACAGTGATACAGTGAGATAGTGTGACAAAGAGACAGACACAGTGAGGCAAATAGACACTTAGACAGTGAAACAGAGTGACAGGGAGACAGTTAACAGTGAGATAGTAAGACAGTAAGGCATTCAGACAGGAATAGAGTGAGACTGTAAGATCGAGACCATGTGGTTATAAGACAGTGAGAGTGAGACAGTGGGACAGTGTGACAGTGAGAAAATAAGGCAGTGAGACAGTGAGATAGTGAGACAGTTATATGGTGAGACAGTGAGACCTTGAGGTTGCTAGACCGTGAGACAATGAGACCCTAAGAGAAGGAGATAGAGAGAAAGTGAGACAAAACGACAGTGCGACAGTAGGACAATGAGACAGTGAGACAGTAAGAAAGTAAAACAGCGTGACAGTGAGACAGTGAAACATAAAGACAATAAGACAACGAGAAATAGAGAGAATAAGACAGTGAGCTACTGAGACAGTGAGAAAGTGAGACAGTGAGACAGTGAGACAGTGAGACATGGGGATAGTGAGAGAGTGAGACACTAAGAGTGTGAGACCGTGAGACATTGAGACAGTGAGACAATGAGACAGTTAGATAGTGAGACAGTGAGACAATGAGACAGTAAGACAGTGAGACATAGAAACAGTGAGACAGTGAGAGAGAGGGACAGTGAGATAGTGAGATAGTAAGACAGTGAGACAGTGAAAAAACAGTCAGACAGTGAGACAGTGGAACAGTGAAACAGTGGGACAGTGAGACAGTGAGATAGTGAAACAGCGAAACGGTCAGACAGTGAAACAGCTGGATAGTGAGACAGTGAGACAGTAAACCGTGAGACATCAAGATAGTGAGACAGTGAGACAGTTAAACAGATGAATAGTGCAAAAGTGATACAGTTTGAGAATGAGACAGTGAGACTGTGTGGACAGTGAGATCGTACAACCATGGGACAGTAGTGCAGTGAAATAGTGAGACAATAAGACAATGAAGCTGTGAGATAATGAGTCAGTGAAAAAGTGAGACAGTGTGACAGTGAGAGAACGAGACAGTAAGAGAGTGAGACAGTAAGACAGTGAGACAGTGAGGCAGTGAGACAGTGAGAGAGTGAGACAGTCAGACAAGTAGACAGTGAGACAGTGAGTGGGACTGTGAGGCGATGAGACAGTAAGACAGTGAGACAGTGAGAAGTTGGGCACAGTAGGACAGTGAGATAAAGAGATAGTGAGGTAGTGAGAAGTTGAAAATTGTTACAGTGAGAAAGTGACGTTAGACAGTGAGATAGTAAGAGAGTGGGTGAAAAATTAAACAGTGAGATAGTGAGATAGTGAAACAGTGAGACAAAAAAACAATGAGACAGTGAGTCACTGAGACATCGATACACTGAGACAGAAAGACAGTTTGACATTAAGATAGTGAGACCATGAGACAGTGAATCTGGGTTCTTGAAATTGTGGAACCGGACTATCCCACTTTAGATCAATTTTTTAGATTTTTAAACAATAGAAACCACACATTAGAAAATCTAAATAAAGTCTACAAGAGCAAACTTAATTATACAAAACGAATAAACTTTTTGGTATTTTAATCAACAATTTAGATTTGCTTTTTATGTTTGTGTGATTACTACTTAGGGGGATGTGAGGAATATATGAAATTATCAACTCAAGAAAGGAAGCAAGTAGGGGTAGACAACAAATTATGTTTTAACTGTTTATCGTCCAGTCATCAGTCGACTGATTGCAGATCTAAGTATAACTTTAGAATATTTAGACGAAAACATCACTTGAACTTACATTCTGCACCCACAAAATCAGGAAACTAGCTCCCAAAATTCTGAACCAAACAATCAAACATTAATTCCTAATGAATTTGAGACCTACAATGCGATGCTATCCGACAATTGCAAATCGCAAGTGTCTTAGTCAAAAACAAATTCAGAAAATTACACAAATGTCGGGCCTTGCTCGATTCTGGCTGGATCTCAATCTTTATTTATTTTTTAATTTTTCGGACCGTCCGAATTAGAGGTGTAACTTCTGGTTCAGTTGATCCTAAGGGAAGGACGGTAATTAGAATTGGATTGCTTTATAATTTCAATGCATATCTCGAAATAAACGCTTCAATTAAAAAACAGTTACCTTTTAAACAACCAAGATACAATATTGCAATCAATGTCGACAAATCGCTTCCCATAGACATATTGATTTTTTTTTTTTTTTTTTTTTTAATAAAATGTGTTGTGTAATAGGGTTTAGAATATGTGTCACAACAACACATAAATACCTTTTAAGACCTAGGTCTAGACCTGGGTCCCACAACAACTGGCGTTCTGAGGTGTAGATTAACGCTTTTTTTAAACATCTGTGGGTTGAAGCCACCTGAGACTAAGTGTTCCGGCAAACTATTCCATTTGTACGCATTTCGGACAAAGAAGTCTCTCTGCGATCTGCCAGTATGACAGCGCGGGATCTTTACCGTTTCACTGGTTGCGGCAGCCGATTGCCGAGTGGAACGGGGGTAAAAATAAGTTTGAGGCATGATGCCGCTGATTTCATCTGAGCACTGCTGATGACGATATTTGTAAAAAACAACGAGGTCAGCAACAGTGCGACGATGTTGTAGGGAATCAAGTTGTGATGTCAAAGTTCGATCACCTACAATTCGTATAGCTCGCTTTTGAACAGAGTCCAAGAGGGCCAAGATGGAAACAGAGGCAGCACCCCAAACTTGACAGCAGTACTCCATACAGGGACGAATATAGGACTTATAAACATGGAGCAATTGGTATGGAGTGAAAAATTTTTTGCATCTATTTAGGAGGCCGAGTTTTTTAGATGCGCTTTTTGCCATCGCCATTACATGATCGTTCCAGAGTAGGTCATTTGAAACTGTGACACCCAATAAACGAATGTTTTTACATTCACCTATTGGTTCATCACACATACTAAATAAAATATCTTTGGGGAACTCGGTCTTTAATCTGGAAACAATCAACAGCTGTGTTTTGGTGGAGTTGAAATTGACAAGGTTTTGGTCACCCCAGTCGGCGACTTTATTCAGGTCTTTGTTCACGTTTATGGCAGCGTCTCTCCGGGCAGGATTAATTCGTTCGTGCATTTTACCTTTTGAAGGAAGGGGCTCGAACGACTTGTGCAGAGTACTATCATCTGCAAAACTATTTATTGGGTTGCTGGTGATTTTCAACAATTCGTTGATATAAATCAAAAATAGGGTTGGGGACAATACTGAGCCTTGGGGTACACCAGCGTTAATTAGTTTAGACTCAGAAGAATATCCGTCTAAGGTTACCGAAATGTATCGGTCGGATAGAAAATTTTGAATCAGCTTCACAACATTGGGATGAAAACCGTACGCAACGAGCTTGTTGATTAAGTTGGCATGCCAGACTCGATCGAATGCCTTGGAGATGTCTAAAGCGATAACGTATGTTTCACCACCTTTATCAAGTATGCTGTTCCAACAATGCGCTACATAGTTTAATAGATCGGTAGTTGATCTTTTGTTTCGAAAACCGTATTGGCTGTCGGATATTAAATGATTTTCTTCCAGAAATTTTGAAATATGTGTATTAATATAATGCTCATAGACTTTGGATAGGACCGATAGTAAAGCTATTGGCCTATAATTTGAGATATCGGATTTTGGTCCCTTTTTGGGGACGGGCTGGACATTTGCCAACTTCCAGCACGAGGGAAATATACCAGATTTGTAGGATTGGTAGAATATTTTAGTTAAAGTTGGTGCAAGTTCTTTGGAAAAGGTTTTTAAAATAATGGGGGGAATATTGTCCATTCCTGATGCTTTGTTGATGTTTAACCCCTTTAAAAGTTTAGCGACTATTTTGGGTTTGAAGTGAAGTTCATTCATATTAACTCCTGAAGACTGGATTTGGGGTATTTCTTTAGGAGTTTCCAAAACAGTGGAGTTCAGAGCAAAGCGTTCAGCGAACAAGTTAGCTTTTCTTGCGGGATCATTGACGATTAAATCACCATCAATAATAGGGGGAATAGAAAATTTTGTACCAGAATTTAAAGAATTAATGGCACTGTAGAAACTCTTGTCAGAAACAGACATAGACGTAAGTTTTGATCTCATCTCTATTAGCAGACGATTATTTTGCAAAAGAAAATTTAACTCTATCATTTTCATAAATCATTTAGATGGATTGTCTCAGGTCAATCCCGGTACGAAAAGAATCAAAATGCATCTACTTGTATGGTCCTTAACATTCAACTGGATCTAGATGTTGATGCGACAATTACATAGAAAAAAACTCACAACATAAACATCAGTCACTAGAAGACTGCCAATGTGAATAATTTTCCATGAAAACGGACATGGACGACATGATCAAGTTACAAAACGTAAAAACATATCAGTATCTTTACGTGATTTTGATCCGTTAGGATTTTTGTCTCTCTCTCTCTCTATCGTCTTGCTAAAAATATTATTCCAGAGACTGTTGTTCTTAAAAGTCAATTGAAATAATAAATAGCCAGATTACTTTGAAAGTGAATACAGGATAAGAAATGAGTTCAAATATTTTGAACAAGTTAAAATTCCAAGATTCTCAGATCACTACGAGAATGTGCAACGATGCTTGAGGTGACATGATATAAAGCAGAGTTACAGATACCAACGGGGCAATTTCAGTTAATCTATTAACTTCTATAAGACAAAGGTGGCTCCCAAAAAAGAAATTTCAATACTAAGGTCGCAGTACTTTTGTTGAACAAGCTCATGGAAAGGTCAAAGAAACGAACGCACTTTCAGTAAAATAGCATTTTAGCATGGACAGACTCTACGTTTGTTTTAACCTGGTTGTCTAAGTAACCAGCAAAATGGAAAACGTTTGTGGCGAATGGGACAAATTAAATGTTATATAAATTGACAAGGCGCCATTGAGGAGCATGTCATATCAACAGACAACTCACCAGATCATGGTTCTACAGAAATATATCCACAACGGCTAGTAGATTTAAACTTATTTTGGTAAGGTCCTCAATGGCTGAGATGGCTGAAAAAATCTTGCGAATTGTAGTTTACATTAAAAGGTTTATTGGAAACATGAGACAAAAGGGCATTAGAAAAAGAAAATACGACGAGCTGAACTCCAATAAGATTGAGAATACCAGAATTACTTGTATCTTGTGGTTTCAAGCCAGTTAGTTGGGAAATGAGATTAACAATTTACAACGCAACAAAATAGGTAAAAACGGGTCAATGTTTTTGTTTTTACCACTCTCTCTTGGCTCTAACAGCAAATTAAAGGTGGGTGGTAGGCTGTTCTTCGCAGACTATGAGTTTGACAATAAACAACCAATAATGGTATCATCAAAACCTATTTTTTACCGAAAGGGTAATATGGGAAACGCACCAAAAACTTACACGCTGGACCAACACTACCCACCCATGTTTTTAAATAAAGTTAAAAGTATGACATTAATAAATCATTTCTATGATAGTAGTTTTGGTATTTTTTGGAAACCATTGTTTTTATTATTATTTCTGCATAAATGTGCATTATTTTATAAACATCTAAAAAATAACAAAATTCTAGCGAAAGAAAATTTATCATCAATCGCCGATACCATTGGCGCAACGATTTTTGTTATATTGCATCATTATTATTATTCAACATTTGGCAATCGCCGGTACCATTAGCACAATGATTTTTATTATATTGCATTATTGATCTTGTTCACCAATTGCATGTAGCTTTGACGCGACGATTAGGTATTTTATTGACTTGATTTATATTTTTTTTATTGTTAAGCTTGTGCGTGCAATTCAGCACTTGTGATCGGCTGAGGAAAGGCATAGTCGAACTCTTAGGCTGCAACCAGTTGGAAATTTAAATCTTAAGGCATGCAATTCGTCAAATATTCCTTATAGTTTTTTTCATTATCAGGAATGTACTGTGTTTATTGCAATTTCGTGCTAACTTATTTCGTAGACTTTGATCGAGCTGCATTAAATTTCTGTAGCAATTTCTTATATTAACAGAAAACATAGTTGAAAGCATTACCAGAAAAGTTTTAAACGACACAATAAAGCTCGTTTACTCACATTGCTTTGGAGTTATAAAAAAAATCCATTGTAATGTATAAATATTTTTATAATAAGAAATATATTTTCATATTTTCCATAATCATCCAAAAGTCTTTGTTAAATTGTACGAAATATATTTTTTAATAAGATTTTTGTAAAAAGAATTTCTGCTGTTATATTCAATTAAATATATTATTTTTTATTCATTTCATATTTATTTATAGTAATTTTTATTATTTTTTATGAATTTTTTATTATTGTTATTAATTTTTTATACATTTATTTCATTGCTTTTTCTACATAAAAAAATTACTATCGCGAAAATGCTTATTCTATATTGTTGGATTAAAAATTAATTTAAAACAAACTGTTTTTTTGTGTCAGCGCTGACTGTATACTTGTGCTTTGTACTTTAGAAATCTGCTTAAAAAAATATAATTTAAAATTTCTTTTAAGATTTATTTACATATTGCATTGTGATACAGTCATAGATGGGTGGTAACTGGGAATTCGCGTAAGGCAGATGTTGTTATTGTCTTAAAATCAATCAAAAATTTCAAAATACTCATCATAATATTTTTCAATAAAAATGAATGTTCAAACCGTTAGCAATACAATAATGATTTTATCACGTAGATTCTTTTTCAATTTTCTTTTTATTTAAAATTTACAGTCTTGAATTTTCTTTTCATTATTGTTGTATATAAAAATCAATGGTGGTGAGAAAAAATTAAAAACTATATGATATTTTTTTGTATGAAAATTATGAGGAAAATTAGGATTACAGGTATAAAGTCAAGCAGGAAAGATGTGAAGCTATATATGTAATGGGCTTTAATATAAGTAGTTTTTTTCTTTATGATGATTTCTTATAAATTTTAAAATTTGTTGTGCTTACAAATTTTAAATAATTTTTTCACCACAAATACTCCCCCACCAGTATTTGTACAAACTTTCGAAAATAATAATTAAAATGGAACATTAAGAGAACAAAAACCTATTCTGCGAAAATTGAAGTAATTGATCTCATCTCTATTAGATTTAGAAAAATCATATGTTGAGATTAATCTGCTATAAAATATAGCCAATTTAAGTTTTTTGATTATGACTCACAGTGAACTTGGATGAGTATTAGGTAGATATCAGATAAAAATCAACCTATTGCAATGGGCTTCATCTCGGAATTTCGGAAAACTTTTGATGCCAAACGACTATATGTGATAAGCGGAGAAGGAAAAACAAAAAAAAAATTATATATATATATATATATATATATATATATATATATATATATATATATATATATATATATATATATATATATATATATATATATATATATATATATATATATATATATATATATATATATATATATATATATATATATATATATATATATATATATATATATATATATATATATATATATATATATATATATATATATATTTATATATATACATTTGAAATTTTAGTATGAATAATATCAGTAAATTGTAGTTCTTGACCTCAGCTACAAATTTGCTGAATAAACAAACCGAAAAAAATCACATCTTCATGACCAAAAACACGAAAATGCCAAAAAATCTAGATTCTGAATAAATCTTAAAACAGACATTTGTTAAATTTTTTGACACCATTTCTGGGTAAAAACTGTATTTGAGGCTATGTTTTTAGACTCTCATATTAGGGGTCCCTGAAGCGAACATCATAACCGTCAACTTCAATGGAAGTCCCTGAAGCGAACATCAACTGCATAACCGTCAACTAACATAGAATTTGATTAAAATATATTGTTTTTGCACTTTTTTTTACTTTTATAATAAATATTATTCATTATAATTATTATAATTATAATAAATACAATAAATTTTATAATAAATATAATAAATTTTATAATTAATGTTTCGAGAAAATATTACAAAATCACAAATTCATATTTTCAAAATTCCAAAAATATTGTAAAAATTAAATAAAATCTAACTTTTTTCAAAATTATAAAAATATTCCAAAAAATATTACAAAATCAAAGATTAAAACTTTTTTCAAAAATTCAAATAATATTGCAAAAATTATAACAAAATCAATAACACAAACTTTTTTCAAAATCCCAAAATTATTTCAAAAATTGTAATAAAATCAAATATTTAAACTTTTTCTAAATTTAATAATATCTTCTTGCAAATTCAAAAATTCAAACTTTTTCCAAAATTCTAAAAATATTGCAAAAATTAAAACAATATCAAAAAAATTGTAACTTTTTTCAAAATTCCAAAAATTATAATAAGATCAAAAATTTAAAATTCTAAAAATATTCCAAAAATTCTTACAAAATCAAAAATTGACTTTTATCGAAATTCTGAAAATATATATAAAATTCAAAAATTCCATTTTTTTTTCAAAATTCAAAAAATATTCCAAAAATTCTTACAAAATCAAAAATTGAAACTTTTTCCAAAATTCTAAAAATATATATATAAAATTCACAAATTCAAAAATTGTATTTTTTTTTTTCAAAATTCAAAAAATATTTCAAAAATTATAACAAAATCAAAAATTAAAACTTTTGCCAAATTCTAAAAAATTTTGCAAAAATTATTACAAAATCAAAAATACAAACTTTTTTCAAAATTCCAAAAAAAATTTCAAAAACTATAACAAATTAAAAAATTTCCTTGTCCAATTTCATTTTCAATTACATTTACGTTATAAAAACAGCTACATTTTTTTTCCAAAAAAATGGCTAAAAAATTAAATGAAACTGTTTCTTTTGACACACTGACAACATTTTTTGACAAACTTATAATGCCATAATTCTCTATAATAATAATAAATTTTCATGTCATACAATTTATTAATTTTATTTTGTTCCAAAAAATTGGGTAAAAAATAAATAAAACACACTTGACACACTTGACAACATTTTTTTGACAAACTTATAATGCCATAATTCTCAATAATAATAATAAAATTTCATTTCAAGCAAATAATTGATTTTATTTTTTTCCAAACAATTGGGTAAAAAAATAAATAAAAATCTTTCTTTTGACACACTTGACAACATTTTTTTTGACAAACTTATAATGCAATAATCTAGATTTTGATCTCACATACCAACCAATCCAATCACTTAAAATGAACGATTTTTAAGCAAAAAATATGCAAATTTCCTTGTTTTGACACACTTGACGATTTTTTTGACACACTTCCGGTACAGTTATCAAACACATCATCCTTTCGGCTCTTCTTATTGAGTAAACCTATTTTTAGAAAAAAAATTTTGAAATCTGTTCAGCGGTTTTCTAGATTTCGTAGGTTGTGACGGCCGGCCGGCAGACAGACATACATTTTTTTTTTGCTTTTTTAGAATCAGTAGGTCCTAAAACGTCGAGAAATGCCAAAAAAAGTGGTGGTAAGAATTTCACTTTTAGCTCATGAATGTAATACTTAGGTCTTTCAGACCGAAGTAAAATAACAAACAGAAAGTTTTTGATGAGTTTAAATTATAAACAACCAAAAATGGTAATTTTTCAGAATTTTCGCGATAAATTTTCACTTTTGCAGGACAAAAACTGCATGAAGAAATGTTCAGATGTGGTTAGTGCATCATAGAAAATTGTTAAATATTTAATTGGCTACAATTGTTTAGCAGATTATTAGTTTTAATTTTCTGCGGTTTAGCTGCTATGGCCTCAAAACGGTAAAAAACAGTGTAAAAAATGGCAACTTTTTGGCATTTTCGTGTTTTTGGTCATGAAGATGTGATTTTTTCGGTTTGTTTATTCAGAAAATTTGTAGCTGAGGTCAAGAGTTACAATTTACTTATTTATTTATACAAAAATTCCAATTGGTTTACGAGATATGGGCCTAAGAAAATTTGCAAGTTTTCACAAAACATAAATTGCGACAAAAAAACTTCAAACAAAAATTCGCAAGCTCGATTTTCACCGTAGACATATGGTCTAGTGGACTTTTTTGCTCAGAACAACTCCCGGAATCAGAATCGCGAGGGGCGCATGAAGAATTTTTCCCTTCCATACAAATCGCCCCACCCTAATATATATATATATATAATATATATATATATATATATATATATATATATATATATATATATATATATATATATATATATATATATATAAATATATATATATATATATATATATATATATATATATATATATATATATATATATATATATATATATATATATATATATATATATATATATATATATATATATATATATATATATATAAATATATATATATATATATATATATATATATATATATATATATATATATATATATATATATATATATATATATATATATATATATATATATATATATATATATATGTATATATATATATATATATATATATATATATATATATATATATATATATATGTATATATATATATATATATATTATATATATATATATATATATATATATATATATATATATATATATATATATTATATATATATATATATATGTATATATATATATATATATATATATATATATATATATATATATATATATATATATATATATATATATATACATATATATATATATGGGACGATCCACGTGGAACGGGCCACCGCTGCGACCAAAATTTGGAGAGGTTTAAAAAAACGTGTGATGGCTCAAAATTTTTGTTATAATTTTCTCTTTGCAATAAAATGTGGCGTTTTAAAATTTTTCAAAATGGCGCCTTCAAAATGGAGCGTTTATTCCGAAATTTTTTAGCATCGAACGGGGAAACTAATTACTAGCAAGTACTATTACTTTTAAAAAATTGATTGTTAATTTTAAAATGATTGCAGAAGCACTGTCTTTAAAAATTAATATGATTAGTACAAACATTTTCAACATGGCGGCTACAAAATGGCGCCAATTTCACCAAATTTGCGTTTATTCAGGCAAAAGTGCTTATTTTACAATTCTACAGCATAAATATTATATTATAAGTTTCAAATAAGTGAAGCATCGATTTCTCATATAACTTCGATAGTTATTCAAAATGGCCGATTCAAAATGGCGTCTTTTTTTGATCGAATTTTGTAAAATTTGACTTCTTTCACCTGACTACCGCTGCGACCAAAATTTGGAGAGGTTTAAAAAACCGTATGATGGCTCAAAATTTTTGTTATGATTTTCTCTTCGCAATAAAATGTGGCGTTTTAGAATTTTTCAAAATGGCGCCTTCAAAATGGAGCGTTTATTCCGAAATTTTTTAGCATCGAACGGGGAAACTAATTACTAACAAGTACTATTACTTTTAAAAAATTGATTGTTAATTTTAAAATGATTGCAGAATGAGACTGCTGTCTGGAGTTTGGTTCGGTTGATTATTTTCTCGGCAACCATAAAAGACTATGAGAAAATTATTCTTGATTTGTTCAAAATTTATGCGAAAATTGGAATGCATTGGCATTGACATTTTATTTGCATTTTATAATATGCATATGCATAAAGGGGAATATTTGCCTTTTATTTGCATTTTTTTTAATTTTATTTGCACTTTAATTGCATTTTTGTGCAAATGAAGGCGAATAAAATAGAAATAAAATGCAGATAAAATACAAATAAAGTGCAATTAAAATGCAAATAAAAGGCAAATACAATGCAAATAAAGTGCAAATAAAGTTCAAATAAAATGCAAATAAAATGCAAACAAAATGCAAACAACATGCAACTAAGATGTAAATAAAATGCAAACTAAAATACAAATGCACTTTATTTGCATGTTATTTCAAGGCATATTTTGTTAAGATGGTGTTTTATAGAACCATGTCCAGTAACGCACCACGTTAAAATCCGCAGAGTATCTCTGTTTAAGTCGATTGTTTGTAATGGTGAAGTAGAGAGGTTACCTAGAACTTAGAAGCTTCTTGGAGTGTACTAGTCCTTCTCGGCCTTCAGAATTTAACATTTGGTGCCTATTCCCATGCTTGGATTGTGATTTTAGACAAATATTTAATATTTCGGCTTGAAATATTGTTGTGGTGCCTAAGGCAACCATTCTTTCTATTCAAGAGCCAGATACTCCTGCTCCTGTGCCCACACTGTTTCGAGAACCATCTGTGCACCAGGTGTTAGCGTTTTGTGGCAGTGACCATATGTAGATTCCAATACGATCACTGTCTAATATCTTGACATCAAAGTGTCTGTCTAGTTTTATTGTTTTTGGCATACAATCCGAAATATGGTACGTATGCATTTCTACTTGTAATTCAGGAAAGATTTTAAAATGGTCCTTTAGTTTTCATCCATATCTGACGAAAGGTAGACAAGGTGAAAGATTGCTTTAACTAAACTCATGAGATATGGAAGGATGGTTCTCATTGCAATGCTTGATGAGATTCCTTACCACTTCCGGTAGTGTTTCGTCCTCATCTTCCGGGAAGTATGGATAGGTAAAGAAGCAAAAAATCCCGGGATTGCAAACCCTACGTATGCAGAAGCTAAAATAAATTTACGAAATCCACCTTGAGCAAAATGAATTTCTCTCTGCACGGTTTTAAGATCTCTGCAGATAAATTCATTTCCAACGGAAATATTTCCAGGCGTTTCTTGGTCTTTCCACATCTGAAAAATAGATCAGTTTTGTATTTTTGCTTGTCGATAGACCTTTTATTCTTTTGCTGTCTGCCATGGCTCCATGGTATTAATGCAAAATCGTGAGCATCTTGTTCAATAAACCGGTTTAGCAGAATCTATTCTACACCCCTCCATTTCACCATAACTAATTCTGCTAGCGATACCCCGGTAGCACGATGTAGATGTACAATTTTGGGTTTTGCACTACTGTATGATTGATGTAGTTGTGAATTTTATTTTCATGAAGGCAGGCAAACGACATCTTCCCGACCAGAACTGGAATAGTTTGGTCCTTGTCCATCTTCTCGGTAAAAGACTCTCGTGATGCTACTCCATTTGTTACGAAGGGATGGTGTGAATCATTTGTGTTCATGAATCCCTCAGACGTACGTATTAGATTCTCGATAACCTAAACATCTAATGCGTCAAATATTTTACAATTCAAATATTTCAAGCTGTTGATTTCTCAGTTGTGAACTCGAGTTCCCTTCAGATAACCAGTTTTTGTGCAAGCACAACCTCCTCGTTATTCTTGCACAGATTTATACCAGCGTGATATCGTCAACTGTATTTACTGCCGCCGGTGATTCTACATATGTTTGGCGGTGACAAATGTACTGAGAGTCATCTTTAAATCGTTTGTGACAGTGACATCAAATTTTCAACACTAAAATTTGTAATTTTAGAATCGAACCAGTAGATAATGCAAATTTTATTCAAATCTATTAATTCTCAACATTAAAACATTAAAACAGTAAAATTTTATGTTTTGAAATGGTTTTATTAACTGAGGCAAGATTTCTGGATTTTAAGAAAAAACTAGAACAAAAGAAATATGACAACCGAAAATAAGAAATAATTAATAGTATGAGTACAAGAAGCTATTAAGTTCCAACCAAATAAGGGTAAGGATAAGTTGTCAACAGTGCGTATAGTAAAAGTAAATCCGAGGAAATAGTTCTGAACTCTCTAGTACGCAACATCGAACATTCTGTGAAGCATAAAGAGTACACTCTGATTGGTTTCTTGGAGATCGAAGAAGCCTTTAATAACATATTACCTGGAGATATCACCGAGGCACTCACGGAACTCGATGTGGAAGAATCCTTGGCAGTGTTGATCGAACACATGCTCCTCTACAGCAATTGGGAGAGTTCACTCACAAAAAGAACTCTGCCGTGGTACTCCTCAAGGAGAAGTTCTATTACCGCTTCTATGGAACTTGGCAATGAACAACATAATTACAGAGCTGGGGATAGAAGGTTTCAAAGTAACGACTTGGGCTGATCATGTCAAAATTTCCGTATCGGTTAAATTCCTAACTATGTTAAAGGAACGAATGCAAACGGTCCTTGAAATAACATTGACATGGGTCAAAAAATGTAGGCTAGGAATCAATCACGCAAGATCCCTGATATCGACTCAATCACTCTGAGGAGAGTGATCTGATACATGTAGAACAAGCAAAATACTTAATTACCCTGTTGGATAGGAAACCTAGAAAAAAGATGGTTTTGCACCCAATATATCCTAATTGTTACACCTCTGTGATCATATTGTGGACTGCAATTGTCAATACTAGCAACCTGAAGTTTGTAGAAAAAGTGCAAAGAATGGTTTGCCTGTTCACATGTGGGGCGACACGTACAACGCCCAGTCGAGCGATTGAGATAATTCTGCACCTTTTACCCTTTGATGTGCTAGGCCAACGGATAGTATCCAATACAACGTTCAACAACTCAGCGCTACGTTACAGTGGATCGGTAGTGGCATCGGACACTCCAAAATCCTGCACAAGCAAGAACTCAGCCAAAAGAACATTGGCTACATCCCTTCTAGACTATGCTTTGAAAGGCTAGACTATGCTTTACTACTCTACCTACCAAAAAAAATTGGGCTTGGCGTAGGAAGATGTGGTGCATAATCACAACTTCAGACTGGGCCTTAGAAAAAATCTGAAAACTCATTCCTCCCTGGATTTCTCAATAAAAGCATGAAAGGCTTGTGGGGAGGGAGCTAAAGGAAAGCTTTCCACGAGACTAGAGATATCAACATTTATGTGGTCAGCCAAGCTGCATTGAAATCAATCTATCGATTGCAACGACATCAAAAGTGACACTAAGCTGCCGCTCAACCCTAAATGAAATGGCCAAATAGTTTGGTATCGATATCATGTGTCCCGGATCACAGTGGCTTTAGGGGCAACTGTATGGCGGACGCACTTGCTAGGCAAGGGATTGAACTGAATCTTCTACCAGAAAAGAAAACGAGGCTGGTCGCTTGCCTCTCTCAAACAACTAACTTATGACAGGGCTACCTGCATAATCGATAAAAGGTGGTCAAACACCAGTACATACAAGCAGGCAAATCTGGCCCAGATTCCAGGGTTAGCTCTCCAGAGAACTGATATACATAAAAAGACTTGACCTATCCGCCAATGACTTCGGCAGAAGCTTCAAAGCTGAGAAGGAAGAAATAGTGTTCAATATACTTTGTACGTACGTGTTCAGCATTATACCATGTACGCCATATGACAACAATCATACTGATCTTTGCGATTTATTTATATCAGATGGTCAGATTTCCGCTTCAGTTCAGGCCAGAACTGTGTGTATCACAGATGTGAGTGATGCCCTCTAAGTATTTCTCATATGTTCGTGTATGCGCATCTTTTTGTAACAGCAGTTTTTGTAGCAACAAAAGGTGTTTCTAAACCTGCTTTACTTTGTGACGGAAGACAAAAATTGCTTTGTCAAGCGAGTTTATCGTGCTTCCAGTGCTTTTTAAAATCTCAGCATGTTTCCGTTTCAAAACAAAAATTAACTATGATCAAATTAATCACAACTACCTTCGCTATAGTTGTTTTTGATAGCCGATCAAATTGTCTACAATACAATCTTATGAAAACAATAAAGTAAATAAATTTACCATTTTTATTTTCAGTTCATAAAATTACTAGACCACCCAACACTATCATCCCAAGCTATCACCTCATTTGAAATAATTTCTGAAGAAAATGCTGGCGTACAACTACCAAATAAAAAATTATTTTACAAACAAAAACTATTTCAAATATTTCTAAAGGAGCTCGTCTTTAAAATGATTACTACAAACATTTTCAATATGGCGGCTACAAAATGGCGCCAATTTCACCAAATTTGCGTTTTTTCAGGCAAAAGTGCTTATTTTACAATTCTACAGCATAAATATTATATTATAAGTTTCAAATAGTTGCAACATCGATTTCTCAAATAATTTCGATAGTTATTCAAAATGGTCGATCCAAAATGGCGTCTTTTTTTGATCGAATTTTGTAAAATTTGACTTCTTTCACCTGACTACCGCTGCGACCAAAATTTGGAGAAGTTTAAAAATACGTGTGATGGCTCAAAATTTTTGTTATAATTTTCTCTTTGCAATAAAATGTGGCGTTTAAGAATTTTTCAAAATGGCGCCTTCAAAATGGAGCGTTTCTTCTGAAATTTTTTTAGCATCGAACGGGGAAACTAATTACTAGCAAGTACTATTACTTTTAAAAAATTGATTGTTAATTTTAAAATGATTGCAGAAGCACTGTCTTTAAAAATTAATATGATTAGTACAAACATTTTCAACATGGCGGCTACAAAATGGCGCCAATTTCACCAAATTTGCGTTTTTTCAGGCAAAAGTGCTTATTTTACAATTCTACAGCATAAATATTATGTTATAAGCTTCAAATAGTTGTAACATCGATTTATCAAATGATTACGATAGTTATTCAAAATGGCCGATTCAAAATGGCGTCTTTTTTTAATCAAATTTTGTAAAATTTGACTTCTTTCACCTGACTACCGCTGCGACCAAAATTTGGAGAGGTTTAAAAAAACGTGTGATGGCTCAAAATTTTTGTTATGATTTTTTCTTTGCAATAAAGTGTGGCGTTTAAGAATTTTTCAAAATGGCGCCTTCAAAATGGAGCGTTTCTTCTGAAATTTTTTTAGCATCGAACGGGGAAACTAATTACTAGCAAGCACTATTACTTTTAAAAAATTGATTGTTTATTTTAAAATGATTGCAGAAGCACTGTCTTTAAAAATTAATATGATTAGTACAAAAATTTTCAACATGGCGGCTACAAAATGGCGCCAATTTCACCAAATTTGCGTTTTTTCAGGCAAAAGTGCTTATTTTACAATTCTACAGCATAAATATTATGTTATAAGCTTCAAATAGCTGTAACATCGATTTCTCAAATGATTACGATAGTTATTCAAAATGGCCGATTCAAAATGGCGTCTTTTTTTGATCGAATTTTGTAAAATTTGACTTCTTTCACCTGACTACCACTGCGACCAAAATTTGGAGAGGTTTAAAAAAACGTGTGATGGCTCAAAATTTTTGTTATAATTTTCTCTTTGCAATGAAACGTGGCGTTTAAGAATTTTTCAAAATGGCGCCTTCAAAATGGAGCGTTTATTCTGAAATTTTTTTAGCATCGAACGGGGAAACTAATTACTAACAAGTACTATTACTTTTAAAAAGCTTGATAGCTATCGTAATTATTTAAAAAGTCGATGTTTCAACTATTTGAAACCTGTAATATAAAATTTATGCTGTAGAATTGTAAAATAAGCACTTTTACCTGAAAAAACGCAAATTTGGTAAAATTGGCGCCATTTTGTGGCCGCCATGTTGAAATTTTTTGTACTAACCATAATAATTTTTAAAGACAGTGCTTCTGCAATCATTTTAAAATTAACAATCAATTTTTTAAAAGTAATAGTACTTGTTAGTAATTAGTTTCCCCGTTCGATGCTAACAAATTTCGGAATAAACGCTCCATTTTGAAGGCACCATTTTGAAAATTCTAAAACGCCACGTTTTATTGCAAAGAGAAAATTATAACAAAAATTTTGAGCCGTCACACGTTTTTTTAAACCTCTCCAAATTTTGGTCGCAGCGGTAGTCAGGTGAAAGAAGTCAAATTTTACAAAATTCGATCAAAAAAAGACGCCATTTTGAATCGGCCATTTTGAATAACTATCGAAATTATTTGAGAAATCGATGCTTCACCTATTTGAAACTTATAATATAATATTTATGCTGTAGAATTGTAAAATAAGCACTTTGGCCTGAAAAAAACGCAAAAATGGTGAAATTGGCGCCATTTTGTAGCCGCCATGTTGAAAATTTTTGTACTAATCATATTAATTTTTAAAGACAGTGCTTCTGCAATTATTTTAAAATTAACAATCAATTTTTTAAAAGTAATAGTACTTGTTAGTAATTAGTTTCCCCGTTCGATGCTAAGAAATTTCGGAATAAACGCTCCATTTTGAAGTCGCCATTTTGAAAATTCTAAAACGCCACGTTTCATTGCAAAGAGAAAATCATAACAAAAATTTTGAGCCATCACACGTTTTTTTAAACCTCTCCAAATTTTGGTCGCAGCGGTGGCCCGTTTGACGTGGATCGTCCCATATATATATATATATATACTTACCATTAATATCGACATAATCTTGTCTTTGAGCACGAACTTTCAAAAGCTTAGAATAAAGATATAGATTAAGAAAGATAATTGATGGACATTGTAAATAACAAAGGAACCAAAACTCGGAGGAATGCATTTTGTAATACGACAAAATCCAGAACTGAATCCACCAGACCAAGCTGATTGAGTACCACCATCTAATAAGAAAAGATAAGATCACAAGCGTTTTTTGAAACCAACGGCCTGTGGTAAATCGAGTCAAACTTCTTGCTGATATCAAGAAATAGCAAAACACAGACTTTCATCTTGTCGATATTACGTCTAATAGTGCCATAACATCAATAATCGTGGAACTAGTGTTTAGATCATTACGAAACCTAGATGGCATAAAGGAGAGCAGATTAAAGTTTTAGGAACTCAAAAACCTCAAAAATCTGACTTTTAAAGATTTTCTCCAAGACCTTAAACAGAACAAGCATAAGCCGTTCTTAGGTATGGAACAGACTTAAGCTTGCTTCAGGAAAAGAAGACATCATGAAAATAATATTAATGAATGACATGAGTCTGGAATACAGGAAAAATTATCTGAAGGAAATCGAAAGAGACAATATCCAGTCTGATATATCTAGACTATTTCGAGATTAAAATAACCTCAAGCTAAGAATAGGAAACACCACAAATGAAAAAACCAAAAGATGTTTGGAAACAAGCATGTTGACACAGCACAACCGGAATACTCTTACCGCTAGTGAATCCGCCTCACGTAACAAGTAAAAAAACTCCATAGATCACTATTCAATCGAAATAAATGAATGTAAAGGCATGGCAAAAAAAGGCAACACAAAAATTGACTACGATGCTCATCTTTGAGAACACTAGCTTACAAATTTTGAACTGTTTTTGTCTCCCTGACTAAATATTTTCTTGTCAATTTGAACCTGCTGAACACGAATATCATTTTCACATTTTTAGGTTAGCTCTTGTTTTTGAGATATTCACGAAAATATATTCGGTGAGATGCTCGTTGAGAGATATTCGGTGGAAAAAAAGGATATTCCGGTTTTTGGATAGTAGATTTCACAAAACAAACAAATTCCATTTATTAATGAAAGAAATGCATAATTAAGATACTAAAAGACATTTTATGCTATTTTTTGTTAAAATCCATCAAGGAATCAAGGATTCAGGAAGTTGCACTCGAAAATTTGAAAAAAATCACATATATACCTTTTTTTTTTAATTTTTCAACATTCAACGCCATAAATTTTGAACAAACAATGATTGTAATTTATTTTTAAATTCTTGAAGCCTATAATAGTTGATTTAATTTCCCGTCGTTTTAGTTGAAAAAGTGCAATTTGCACCAAGTTTTTCAGGTTTTCCCAAAAAAAGTCAAACCTCAAAATTTGGAAAACAAATCTTTTGAAAATAATTTAAAGAGGAATTTAAATTCTGCAACATAATTGAATTAAAGTTGTGTTATTATACAGGGTGTTTCATAATATACGCGCAGGACTTCAGGATGTGATAGCTCGTCCAAAAATATGAAAAAAAGTGTAGGTTAACTTACCCTCTAAAATGCATCATTTTCGAGATACAGGGTGTTGAAATTGAAAATAGTTTTTTGCGAATATCTTCTGAATCGTTTATCATACAGAAAACAGCTTTCGTAAGCATTTTCTACTTATAATAAGCTATGTTTTGCGCGGAAATTATTTTTTTTTAGTCATAATTGGTAAAGGTTTTGAAGGGGTAGTGGGTGTTTTTCTCCCCAATTTCTACACTGGAAAAAGGACGATTTTGAGATGCTCATGCTACAAGAGAGAAAATGTTCATTTAATGTTTTAACGTTGCGTTATGACCAGGTTCTGACCATAACTAGCAATTTTAACTTGAAAGTCTATAATCTATATAACAACTCATAAATATATCAATTATGTTGCAGAATTTAAATTTTTCTTGGTAAAAAAAATTTTGAATTTTGACTTTTTTTGAGAAAACCTGAATACTTTGGTGCAACCTTTTTTTATTTTTAAAGACAGAAAATTAAATTAACTATAGGTTTCAAGAAATTAAAAAAATTTCAATCATTGTTTGTTAAAAACTTATAACATTCAAAAAACGTAAATATTTGATTTTTTTTCAACTTTTTTCGAGTGCATCTTCCAGAATCCTTAATAGACTTTTATAAAAAATAGTTCAAAACGTTTGTGAGTATCTTTGCTATGCAATTGTTTTATCAATACTGTAATAAACTCCGTCCAGAATGGGTTAATTTAATTTACTCATACATAACCAATACATTCTGCATAAATGTTTTCCACATTCAAACTATTGCAAAGATGGATTAAAGAATGAAATAACTAATACATTTTGAAAAATTAATGCAAATTAAATTTGTTATAGAGCTCGCTAATACAAATGTTTACATTAATGCAAGTATGAATTGAAAGAGGTGTAGCCTATTCATGATGTACGTACTTCGAATATTGTTTTCTAGAAAGTACAGTGGGAAACAACAACTGATTAGCAGAAGTTTCTACTTATTTATTTTTGAATATAAATAAGCGAACAAAATATCAGATAGTCAGTTTAATTTTGCAATTAAAAGTGTTTACAAATATTCGCAAGTATAAGGAATAATCGGGTGGTACTTCAGCCTGGGTACTAATAGTGAAAGAATTTGAACCTAGTGGAATAGTAAATACAGATTTTACGATTCCGAATATCATTGATTCAAATTGTGGAAAAGCGGTGAAATTTATCGTACATAAATTGGAGACCCTAGAATTTATTGTAATTAAAATCGGAAGCTGCTGTAATTTGTTGACAAATGAAGTTTGAGATTTTGTTAACCAAAGATCCGTCTTTTTACTGTCGTATTTGTTCAATAATCGAAAAGAACCAACGCAGAGTCGTTACAATATACTGAATTTGTTTGTTTTGTAAAATATAAGATCCAAAAACCGGAATAACCTTTTTTTACACACAAAAACATGGGTTTTTGGTAACTATCGCAAAAACAAGAGTTAACCAAAAAGAATAAATATAATATTCGTGTTTAGCAGGTCAAAATCTATAATAAAAGTTATGTTTTATTTTGGGAGATTTTTCTTGTAAGCCAGTGGAGTCAAAAAAGAAACACTAGAGAAGCCAAATTATTAGAGAATCAAAATCACATCATTGTAGAACATTTCAATGCACAGCCTACTACG
>OY856188.1:37525716-37632716 GCA_963693315.1 Diogma glabrata
CTGTTCCAAAATTGTATTGATGGAGTTAGTTCATTCGCTCGTTAGTTGTTGTGCAATCAACATCTTCTCTTTTCATTGAAATATAATAATATTAATATCGTTGTGATAATTAATAAAATAAAAATTATTTTTTTTTTATTGATTTAAAATAAAATTTGTGATTGGTTTTTGTTAAATCAAAACAATTATCAGTGAAAATAACGAGGTATGCATGTCCTTGACATGCTGTGAACAACAAAGTGGTCAAAAACGACATCTAAATGACTTCACAAAAGAAGGTACGGATTTAAAAAAGCATAGAATGTATAGCGTACCAACTTCAAATTCCTTTAGCCCGTTGCTTAAAGGAAATGTTAATAAAATTACAGAAAGTAACGTAAACAACAAAAGAAATATTCCACCAATAGTAACAAAATTGAGCTATGCAGAAACACACAGTTTAATGAAAAAACTCAACATCAAAGATTATAACATCAAAATCATGTCAATCGGAACAAAAATTTTTTGTTACAATTTAAGCAGCTATAAATTATTGTCAACCGAACTTAAACATATAAAAAGTGAATTCTTTACATATACATTGGAGGAAAATAAAATAAATCGTTTCGTTTTACTTGGTTTACCGCTACTTGAAATTAATATAATTAGTGATGAATTAAAAAGACTTGGATTAAACCCAATTAAAATTACATATACACAATCTAAACAACGAAGTTTGGGTGATTTTATATATTTTGTATCATTTCAAAAAGGCACAGTTACATTGAACAAATTAAATGAATATAAATACATATACCATACCGTATGTAAATAGGAAAACGTTTTACAATCGCCAAAGAAAGGACCAATACAATGTCAGAAATGCTATATGTATGGACATGCAACATCAAACTGCTTTATGAACCCAAAATGTGTTTACTGTTCAACAGTACATGAAGAGGAACCCAGCAGCTGTCCTTTCAAAGAAGATGCAACTAAACATCAATGTGTCAACTGCAATGGGTCACATGCTGCCAACTCTGTTGTTTGTCCGAAACGCAATGATTTTATTAGTTTAAAACAAACTTTGAATACGAAAAATTCTGCTCAATCACGTAAGGTTAATTTTAATTATAATATAGATAATTTTCCAACACTTCCAAAAACACAACATTTCATTAATCGCCCACAAACTTTTACACGCAACACCACATATACTGGAAGTACTAATACTGAAAATCAGTCAGTTATTCCAGATAACACCAAAGATCTGTTCACAACTTCTGAGCTTTTCAATATATTTTGTGAGATTACGAATGGTCTTAAAAATTGTAAAACCAAAGAAGACCAGTTTAGGTCCATAACTCAAATTGCAATTAAATATGCCTTGCAACCATAATAATTCTAACATAGGACGGAATATAATTCCAAATATGTAATTGGAATGCTCATGGTATTAAAAATAAAAAACACGAACTTATTAATTTTATTGATAAACATCACATTGATTTAATAATAATTACAGAAACTCATTTGAAACCTCATATTAATTTTAGCATACCAGATTTTATTTTTTATAGAAAGGACAGGGAGTTACAAAACGGAGGGGGGATTGGTATTTTGATTAAAAGTAACATAAAACATTCTCTATTACCTGACCTTAGGTTAAGTTCGATTGAGTCAATTTCAATAACGGCATCGTTCTTCGATAACTCCTTACTTAGAGTAACTGGTTGTTACTGTCCTTACTCAAATAATCCGAATTTCAGAAATGACTTGATTAAAATTACTAGTGGCAATTCTCCTTTTCTAGTTATTGGGGATCTTAATAGTTGACATCAATCGTGGAATTGTATGCGAAGCAATGTTGGTGGGCGTATCCTTTATTCGTTCGTAGAAAATAATGACAACTGTACCATTTTTGCACCTTCAGATCCTACATTTGTTCGATCCAGTGGTACTCCAAGTGTCCTGGATATCTGCCTCTCAAATAGAGAGACCCTAATTTCGGATATTAAAACAATTTATGAATTATCATCTGATCATTTTCCTGTGATATGTCTGATAGAATTTGCTCCTAATCGGGTTTATAATACAAACAATATATTTGATTACAAAAATGCTAACTGGCACAAATATTCTAATGAGGTGGATCAACATATTAAAAATATTGGTAGCTATTCGTTTGCTAATTCGGAGGAAATTGATAAAGGTATAAACCAGTTAATTGAAATCATAAATTTAGCTAAATCTAGTGCAGTGCCGACAAAACTTGTTGGATCATATGATAAATTAATATTACCGAATGAATTATTATCAATCATACGCCTACGCAACACGCGTCGACGACAGTGGATCCGTAACAGAGACCCGAACTTAAAATTGATCGTAAATCAATTAAAATACACTATAAAAAACAAAATTTTTGAGCTCTTAAACGTTAAATGGCAAACTAAACTTGAACGGCTAGTTACGCAATCAAAAATGTATTGCAATATTTGTAAATCAATTAAAAACAAGCCTAAGCCTATACCGCCTCTTCGAACTGGTGATACCACCGTACCCAAATATTTAATAACCACAAATGAGAAATGTGAAGCGTTTGCAGATAATTTTTTGAATGCGCATTGCAAAACTCATAGTACAATCTCTCCTATAGAGCAAGAGGTGAATGACGATGTTAATTCACTAAATTCAACGCATCCCTTAAATCTTGGTATCTCAAAAGAACATATTAAATCGTATGTTGACTCAATCTTAAAAATTGTTAAACCTCTCAAAGCACCGGGCTCAGATAATATACCTAATATCTTATTAAAAAAAAT
Source organism: Diogma glabrata (assembly GCA_963693315.1). Lineage (NCBI taxonomy): Eukaryota > Metazoa > Arthropoda > Insecta > Diptera > Cylindrotomidae > Diogma > Diogma glabrata. The sequence continues at coordinate 37,528,521 of OY856188.1, forward strand.
TCCGGAGTCAGCTCGTGAGTTTTTATCTGAAATTTTCTTCAGCTGTTTTCAGCTTTCCTATTATCCGCAGATCTGGAAATGTTCAAAAACCATTCCAATTTTGAAACCAGGGAAAGATCCCACTCAAGCCCAAAATTATCGTCCAATAAGCTTATTGTCTACGTTAAGTAAGCTATTCGAGCATGTAATTAAAATAAAAATACAACAGTTTGTTGATGACAACAATATCCTGATAAATGAACAGTTCGGTTTTCGAGGACATCATTCGACAGTAAATCAAGTGCACAGAATCGTCCATAAAGTAAAGGAAGCTCGCTTAGTCAAAAATTCACAGGAGTCACAGGAGTGGTTTTGCTGGACTTAGAAAGTGCGTTTGACACTGTGTGGTTAAAAGCACTACTTTACAAATTACTAAAATATAAATTTCCCATGTACGTTATAAAATTGATTCAATCAAATTTAACAAATAGGTTCTCTTATATAATTTTTAATTATAAATCCAAAACGTACGAAATTGTTGCAGGGGTACCACAAGGATCAGTTTTGAGTCCAATATTATTCAATATTTTCATAAATGACATTCCTCATATGAGTGAATGTGGAATTGCCTTGTTTGCGGATGACACCGCAATTTTTACCTCTGATTTGTTGGCTGAAAATATAATTAATAAACTAGAAACATATTTAGAAGTTCTTTTAATCTATTTTAATACTTGGAAATTAAAACTAAACTCAAATAAATGCGAAGCAATCTACTTTACTCGTAATAGGGCACTGCTTAAAGTTCCTCAAAGGTCGCTGCAATTTGGTAATAGTCAACTAGAGTGGAAAAAGGAAACAAAATATCTTGGTATTGTTCTTGATTCCAAACTTACATTAAAAACGCATTTTAACTTCACTATAAATAAATGTAATAAATTATTTTACAGTTTATATCCCATATTAAATAAAAAAAGTAAAATGAATTTCAACAATAAATTACTCGTATATAAAGTCATGGTGCTAAGTGTACTTCTATATGGTGCCCCGATATGGTGGAGTGCTGCTAAAACACATAAAAAGAAAATGCAAGTGATTCAAAATAAATTTCTAAAACTCATAAACAAAGTTAACATGAGATACAGGACGATACGTCTCCATAGGGAAATGAATATAAATCTAATCGATGAAATAGCAGAAGATACAGTTCTAAGGTATAATAACAAATTACAACACTCTGGTAATACCCTAATAGAACACTTACCACACATAACATAAAAACTATATGTAACCATAGTAAGATTTAGTTTATCTTGACGTAGTATTTTATTTTAGTATATAGGATAGGTTAGGTTAGTTTTAAGATTTGGCTAAAAATATAAATATTATTAATTCATATTATACTAATATGCATGCATAAAAATATAAATATTATTAATTCATATTAGTCATTCAATAAGTCCGTAGGATGATACATAGATGGCGTTACTAGAATTTTTTACATATGATTTTTATCTAGTACTAACCTTCAAACGATACGTGTATAAATTTGACAGCAATCTGACTATTTATTCGTGAGTTATAGCATTTTGTGTGAAGCAACTTTTGTTTTTGAAAAAAAATGGAAAAAAGTGAATTTCGAATTTTAATAAAGCATTGCTTTTTGATGAAAAAAAATACAGTGGAAATCAAACAATGGCTTGATAAACATTATCCAAACTCTGCTCCATCGAGACAAATGGTAGAGAAGTGGATGGCTGAATTTAAATGTGGTCGTACCAGCACAAAAGATGCAGAGCGCAGTGGACGCCCAAATGAGGCTGTTATTCCAGAAAACATAAAAAAAATCCACAAATTGGTTATGAACGATCGCAAATTGAAGGTGCACGAAATAGCTGACATTGTAAAGGTAGAAGATGGTAGTGTTTTTACCATTTTACATGAACATTTGGGTATGCGAAAGCTCTGTGCAAATTGGGTGCCGCGTGAGCTCACAGTCGACCAAAAACAACAACGAATCGATGCTTCGGAGGAGTCTTTGGCACTGTTAAACCGCAATAAAAGGGAATTCTATCGTAGATATGTGACAATGGATGAGACATGGCTTCACAATTACACACCAGAATCCAAAAGACAGTCAGCTGAGTGGACAACAGTCGACGAACCGAATCCAAAGCGAGCAAAGACGCAACAGTCGGCCGGTAAGGTGATGGCGTCTGTATTTTGGGATACGAACGGAATAATATTCATTGACTATCTCTAAAAAGGAACCACCATCAACAACGAGTATTACTGTGAACTTTTAGATCGATTGAAGGCTGAAATCGCAAAGAAACGGCCACATTTGCAAAAGAAAAAAGTGTTGTTTCACCAAGATAATGCACCGTGTCACAGATCGATAAAAACGATGGCAATATTGAATGAATTGGGCTTTGAATTGCTTACCCACCCACCATATTCTCCAGATTTAGCCCCCAGCGAATTTTTCCTGTTTTCAGATCTCAAGAGAATGCTTGCTGGAAAGAAATTTAAGTCCAATGATGAAGTAATCGCTGAAACTGAGGCCTATTTTGACGAGAAAGAGAAATCGTACTATAAAAGTGGTATAGAAAAGTTGGAAAATCGCTATACTCGTTGTATCGCCCTCGAAGGCAACTATGTTGAATAAAAAAATCGAGTTTTGTCAAAATGTTGTTTTTTTCTTACTTATCCTACGGACTTATTGAACGACCTGTTATATTAACAATAAAAAAAAAATTCATTTTGTTAATTCATAATATTTTGCTGTAAAACTTTAGTTGGTCTCGGAAATTTAAAAAATTGAAAAATTTTTTGTAATAATTAATATCAGAATTATAGAGCTAATAAAAAAAAAAAAAAAAAAAATAAAAATGGAGTTAGTTCGGATAATGTATTTAATTTGGTTCGATAATTTTTTTGAATTATTCTGTTTCTACTTATATTTTTTATTTAAACTAATCTGACTTATCTAATTTTATTTGGACACAAAACCGTTTGACCCCGAAATCTACCTATTTCTAGCGGATATACCTGCCGCTGGGATTTTCTGAGATTAGGATGGTTCTATAGTATAGTATAATTTTATAGAAGTGCAGTTGCAGTTTGAATTACTTCATTAGCTGTTTCTTGTCCCCACTCTACGAACTTTTTACTTTTATCAACATATAAAACAAACAATAAGATATAATAACCCCACAAAACACCTTACACCACTTTCAATGTCTCAGACTTTGTTCATCATTTGATGATGATTTTCTTTTTCTAAAATAACAATTCGTTTATTTTTTTCTCTTTAACTAAATTTTTTCCTGTTATACATTTCCGAAAAAAGTTGTTTGAAAAATGGGAAAAATCAGTCGTTAATTTTTTTCACTAATTAACTCAATAATAGAAAGAAATTCAAAATAAAATCGAACGAAGAGAATTGATTTTTCTTTCTTATACATTTATTTATTTATTTTGTTGTTTTTATTGAATCTTTTTTTTGTAAGCTAATTAATTAGAAGTAACAAAAACAAAATAATAACCTCAAACTCATTATATACATTGATTGCTTGGCAGAGGAATGAGAATCTAATTTACAATAAGAGAGGATCGAATAACATTGGCTTATAGTTTTGTGTTGTTAATTATTTTTACCGGATTAGAAAAAAACTTTTGTCAGCAGGCTGAAAGCATGGGTGGGCCAGTTTGTGATCGGAGTTTTTGATTTTGAGGCATCGTTAATTGATGAAAAAAACAATAACAAAATTGTAGTATTTTTTATAGTTTGTAGTTAAACCAAAATCAAATTGTTATTCTCAAGAAATTGCCTGGTATAGCTGATTATTGCTTTAGCTCTAGCTATTTCTGAATTGCGTTAAATCCATCTACATAAAAACATTTTTATTCGATAGGTCAAAGGTATTTAAGACTTAGAAAATTAAAACATGTTTTAAAAAAATATATTATTCTACAAGCTACCAATTCAATATGACTTGTTATTTCTGCCAAGAGATTAACCATTTCAAATTTAAATTTATTTGGAGTTTTTTTTTTGAAAAATGTAAATACGGCTTTAGGGTATCATAAAAGAGAAGAAAAATATTTTTATCTCACCGGACAAAAATGAAATAAACGAACCAGTGATTCTTCATAAGATTAAAATAATAATAATTCTAATATAAATATTACAAAAAAAACCTTCCGTTCAGGTTCAACATAAACCATTTTAATAGCATAGAGCTTCTTCTGTTTTGTTATTAAAGAATCTAACAACAAATGGAAAACTTAATTCCATTTGATTCTTTACTTTAATAGTCCATTTGAGATTTTTATAACGACGCTTTTGTTCGTCTAAATGTGTTTTTTTTTAATTTGTTAGCAACCTCAACCTCAACCTCAGCCACCAACTTTAAACTTTTATAATTTGCATCTCGATGCAGGAAATATATTTTACACCACAATTGTTTCTTGTTTTTGATTTTCGAAGTTCTTATACCAATCTGATTATTATAAATTTGCTTTAAGCAGTCCATAGATGCATTCATGAATTAATTCATAAAATTTCTTTAATATTCGTTTGAAATTTTACCAATTTTATTACAACAACAAAAAACACTCATCCTTTTATGATCTGGTTTATTTATTTATTTAATGTTGTGTAATGGATTTTGAAAAAATGAGAAAATCACATAAGTATATATGGAGCAACGTACGTACACTCGTACGTATATGAAGCATGCAAATTCTCATAGCAACAACAGAATCGTAAAACGAATTTATTTAATTTATTTTGATAACAATCTTTTCTTGGGTTTTGTTTGTTATTTGTTTTTTTTTATGGTATGGGAATTTTAATCTTTGACAGGATTTGGATTAAATTGGTTTGAATATGATATTCAATGTTGATTGCTTATTTGAGTAGAAATCATTTTATTGTAATTAAATTAGAAACATTTTGTTCTTTCGGGATTTGATTATTTTTGCGTTTCGAATTTGAAGAGTTTGCACTGTAGTTATTAAGGTTTAGTAAACTTAGTAAAATTAGTTTTTGCTCGTTATTGGGATAAGTTATTTTGTTGAGTTTGGAACAATTTTGAAATCGGTATTTTTAAGCACAGTCTGGCTACAGTTGTGCATAACCACGTTAAAAGTAGCTTGGAGCTATATGGCATCCTTTAACGATTAGGATGACTAGTTTGAGATCCACTTCGTCTGAATGCCATGATACGGCGAAGCGCATACTCGCTCAAATAAGGTCAGAAAGCACCACATGTGTGATCGCCAGGCAGATATCGCCTTGGACCGTTCCTGTAGCAATATTTGACAATATTTTGACAACAAAATAGACGAAGGATGTGTAATGAATGACCTTCTATTACTATCTAAAGGTCAATCAGAAAGACTGAAGTATAAACTAAGACTCGGTGGGCAGACCACAGGTTGTCTTTTGTTATTTGAGACATATTTCACTAGAAGGAATTGAAGTAAGGAGGATCAATTATGGAAGGAAACAATTCTGCCAGTAAAACAGAAAATCATAAGTGGTCTAAAGGTTTTATAACTCCACAAGAGGTAAAGTCTCTAGATCTTGAATTTTGATTAGGAAAACATTAATTTATTTTGTGTTTCAGATTTTATTACCAGCAACCTTCTGGCCCTAAAAATGGCTACCGTTATATGAGCAATTGATCTATTTTACTTGAGACGAGCCAAATACAAGGTCTACAGAATGTTTTAACACTAAAAACTGCCTCTTCATTATTCAGTGTGGCGCAAAAATCCACAATGAGATTTGGGGAACCACTGACAGAAACCAGTGAGTTGAGTTTTTTATCACAACACTTTATAACAGAAAACTCATTTGCTCAGTGCTCAAAAGCTGACTCTAACATGCTTCTAAATTTAAAGCATCGTAACTACATTTTCATAGATTCCCGTAGCTGTAATTTTTACATTAAACAAAACAGATTGTTCAGATAGTGGCGTCCATAAAATTAAATTAGGTTTATTAATTAACAACAATACATCCCTCGTAGTCTGATCGAATTTATCTACACTACAATAATTATTTGTATTCCGGAGCTCAACCATATCATTGATTTCTTTTTTTGCTGATTAACATTAAATTTATGAATATTTGAATTAAGTACCTAACGACAAGAATGAAGCAAGCACCGTACCAATTGGATATAAAAATTATGCAGAGCGGTTTCTGAATTAATATTTTCACGTTTATGTAATTGAATTTGATTTATGATCAATCCTAATTGATAGCTGAATTAATATTTCATCTAATAATAAATCTAATAATTTTCTTCATCATTCTGGTCGATGTTTTATTAGCGAGGATTTTATATCTTCGTTTCCTTTCACATATATTTTGATCCCTTTACGCTTAATAGTTATTCAGAATTTCCATCACATGATCTCAAGTACAGATCTAAATTCTGAACAGCTGCAAACTTATTTACATTGGATACTTTGCTGAAAGATTCATATTCTCTCTCTGATATAACATTTGTATGACCCAATTTCTAATATTCAACATCAAAACTAAAATACTAGACTGAGACAGTATAATAAGTTGATTTAATGGAGCTATTCTTCAGATGGTTTTGATTCTTAATTTAGGGCAGGAAACGAAGGCATATGTGATTGACATGTACAAACCAAAAATCAGATGAGATCGCCATATGGAAAATGAATATTGAGTTTAGTCGATTATGATAATTTGTGGTTTTGAATTACATTTGAAGCTTTAATTTGGGATAGTTTATCCGACCAAATTAAATGATTGCTTTAGCATTTTACAAATAATATTGATTGTAAAAATATTTTATTGGCATCACAGAAAATTTTAACGTAAAATTACAACAATCACTTAAACCGAGAAAATCAAAAATTATACAATACCAAACTTTATCGTAAGCAAACTCCATATATCTTCTTTTTAATATTCATACTTTGTTCCTCATATTTTGTACAAATCAAATAATCTGTATCTCATTCATTTTTTTTTAATACAATGATCGTAATCCTTATCATAATATTAAAGGAAAAAACACAATTACATCTTCTAAATTAAAATATTACAAAACATAAGCGATACAAGCAAGATTCTTACACCCTCCAACATACAAATTATTACGCAAACAATAATTTTCAATATAAGGGAAGAAAAAAGAAAATGAAAAGAAAATTCTGTGTCGAAAAAAAATGAATTGAATTAAAGGATTTTATAAGTAAAATCCTTGGTTTATTGAAAATTAGAGGGTTCAAAAGTGTAAACTAATGCTCGTGGGGCAAATGGATGATTAAACTAACTAAACGTTTATAAATAAATACAAAAATGATTAAGTGTTTTTGATTTGCTTAAAGCTTAACAGCGACGCTGTTTTATGCTCAATGGAGAACTTTTCTGTTTGAATCCTGGTTAAAGCACTTTTGCCGACATTGGTGGCCAATATCAGATAGTTGTATGTTATTTATTATTTTGTTAATTAAAAATGAAAGAGCAATACAAAAACTATATACTATTCAAAAAATTCATTATGATTTGTTTTTTGGTTTTCTCAAAAGCAACGCTGACAAAAACACAAACTAAAGTGTAATTGTTACGAAAAAACAGGATTAATTGCGGTCTTTATTTTAAGAGTTCTGTATAAACTCTGAATTTAATGTTTATTTATTCAATAAAGAAAACAAAATTTAACTTTCTCCTGATTTTATAAATATAAATCAATGTTAGAACCAACTTAGCTTTGATATTCAAAAAAAAATAATCAAAGCTACGCAATTTTAAAAACAAATAAACTTCTTCCTTTCATTTGGAAAAAGTATTTGTTCTTAACTAAACGTCTTAAATAAGTTCAATAATTTAATCTAATCGGGAACTTTCTAAATTACAATGGTGGTAATTCGTGAAAAATTAGATTCTAATAAAGAGTTTATTTCAAACTACTTGGACAAAAGATCCGATGAGCTTCTGGACTCAATATCACTAAAACATGCTGATTTAAAGAATCATGGGGATGAAATGATGGTATTGTCTAGCACATTAAAACCAGCTGATCCTTCAACAGAAATAAAGAAACGTGAGTAATCATTTTTGTATTGGTTTTGTGTTTAGATTTCGAACAAAGTTGTACGTTATGTAAATGTGATAGATCAAAAATTTTTATTCGGTCAGTTATAAGCTACTAAATTTGAATTATTTGCTACAGTTAACGACGCAACCATTCTGCAAAGATATAATTTAATTTTTTTCTCTAATATATTTTTACTCTAACGCAACAAAGCTATAGCTTTGTTGCGTTAGAGTAAAAATTGATAAAATGTTAAAGCCATCTCTTGTCATACATGGACTGATACATTCTTGCTTACAGAAACAATCACCATTCATAATATCACGAAGGCAGTCATAACAGACCATAGTAGCATTGCCACAAAAAACATAAAAAAAATTTATAATTATTTGGATTATTTACACAAACCACAAATTTTGTTTAATTTTAGTATCTTTGTTCAAGGAATCCGAATCATTTATTAGTAATGCCAAGAAATACATCAACCAAATTGTTTCCGAAACTTTAAAAGAAAAAATGGTCGAAGTTATTCAATCATCTCTAACTGATTCCACTCTTTTGAATGCAAACATAAAAAATATTTCTAAAATACAATCCCCATCCAAAAGTGCTTCGAATAAACCATCTTCTTCTAAAAACTTGGCTAAACCTTCAAACTCATCAAAACATCCATCAACTCCACGTTCTAGTAATCGGACAGTGAAACCAGTTGAAAAGAAAGCTGTCACAAAGCCCGTGACTAAGAAGTCTTCTGGAACCGTTGATGCAACAATAAAAACTTTCAAGAAATTGAATATCGCAAATGTTAGTAACAGTAACAATTGTCAACATAAAATTTAATAAATTTTTTTAATGTTTTAGAAGCACGTTTCATTCCAAAAAAATTCCAGATCTAAAACAAACACTGCTCAGGACGTTAATCGTAAAACATGTACAATTACTCGAAAGCTCGAACCTGCTCCTAGAAAAATTATCACAAAAATCAACAGAAAATCAAAGAAATCCACTCTTCGATCATCAAATCAAGGAATTAAAACCAAAACTACGAAGAAAATTGTCAGCAAAACTAAAAATCAAGGTAAAGCGAAGCAAAACGCTTTGACTGAATTGCAAATGCAACGTAAGAAAATGGATTGGAACAAGGTTTTTAAAGTATAACTTTAGATGATATTCATAAATTAAATTCAGTTCTGTTGCATAGATGTAAACATTTTTCTAAAATTTAGATTATTTGTAAATGAAAAATAAATAATTTATAATTTGTATAAATTCATATAACAAATTATTCAAAAAAGAATACCATTTAATAAAAATTGTCGCATAAAATTATTTTTATTTTTCTTCAATAATTTATTTAGGGAAATAAATTTAAAGTAAACTTGAATAAAAATATATTCATAAATCAAACGAGCAAAATATTTCATTATTATATATTTAATAGGGGAACGCTGGGATTTGCATGTTATTTTAAATTTTTTACGCCAATCTAACAAAGTGGTCTATTTTATAATACAACGCATTAAATTCATGTTGTTAAATTATAAAGGGGTCAAAACTAAGTAATGTGGGAAGTTTGAGTTTATTTGAATAACGAGTGTGAATGCCAACAACCAACTTATTCATAATAATCCTGTAGGTTCCTAAACTTTGCCTGTTAAAATAAACGTTGATTCTATCGCCGATAATGACATCAATTTAATGTCTGCTGCATGCGCCAGCTGTCAAGAATTCTAGAAGTTCCAATTTCAAAGCCATCAGATTATTATTTTTAGTGAGCACGTAATCTAATGTATTAAATATTTTTGTTTCCATTTAAATCGCTAACAGGGTGCACTTTGACATTTTCTTAGAATTCCTTTACTGAAGATCTTCATTCGCAGGTGAATATCAAACCATCAGAAACAAGTTCCTGGACCTAAATGGATCAAAACATATATATTTATTTGAATTTACTTATGTCTGAAGCTATAGTGAGCTTAATGCCGTCTTGGTTGCTGTTTCATACCTAATGTGACACGTTCACGATTTTTCAACAAAATTGCAACATTGCACAACTCTTTTATAAAAAGAATCTTGTTTGTGTTGACAGCCAAATTCCATTTATAACATTAAATCATAAAACGAATTTTATTGTCTCATTCCCAACGCTTTTCTTTTAGATCTATTTTATTTGAAGGGTGGTCTGATTCTTCACAGTGCATAAAAGTTGTGAACTGGAAATCTATTTCACATAAATCGTAAACGGTAAACGACAAAATTCCACACTATTGGTCTTACTGGTTTCAAAAAGTAAAAGATTTTGAAAACTTCCATTTAGTTAATTTCTCTTGACAATAACGACATTCTCTAAATAATAGTATGTTGATAAACATTTCAGTCAATGAATTAAATAAATTAAAAAATTTGAATGAAATAAATTTATTTAAAAAATTAAATACAAGTACTAATTGTAAATTAAAGAAATTAATTAAATGAAATAAATTAAATCAATTAAATAACTTATATAAACTTAATAAATAAAATAAAATAAATCATTTAATAAATTTAATAAATCCACATGGAGGGATCAGTTTTTATTGTTTTGTAAATTTTTTCTATTTTTGATCTACGAGTCTGACAACCCCGCGTACGCCAGTCCTGCTATTGACATACGAGTTAACGTTTGATATCAAATACTACTGGCAATAGCAGTGAGATCTCACTAGCCAAGGTGACATCTTAGGGGTGGTAGCGGATGAACTGTATTCAATCAATGGCAGCACCCTCAATCTTAGCTTTGAAATAATCTTTGATGATGAGGTACGCTATTGCTTCCTCGAAGAAACGAGCCTGCATATAACTTTGTGTGGGCTGTAATCTTCAAGAAAGACAGTGCGTCACAGGATCAAGGAATATGCCATCGGCTGGATTATTGGCCACTACATTTTTGTTTAATTTACTTTTATTTTCTCTATTCTATCATAAAATATTGGCCTATGTCATATTTTATCAGTAATATGTGTTGTAATCCAAATGAATATTTTAATATTAAATAAAATTACTTTTATATATTTAATTTTAACAAACAATCTTTTATTTAATTAATTCACTCTATCGCTCTTTACATTCTTTGTTGTACTAAAATTATAACTAAAAACATCCAGCTGTCAAAATATAATATTACATTACCCAGGATACCACATCTCCCCTTTTTTCGACTTAGTTACTTACAACATAATCTTTAAATTTTGCAGGAGTTCTTCGCTGACGCTTGTCAAGTCTCTTTTTAGAATCAGATATTAATTCATTATCCTCACTATCCATTGTTCTCTCTTTTGAAGTTATTGTTTCGCTCCCCATTGTTTCGTTTTCAGGTCTTGATTCGTTATCCGATTGTGTTGGAATTTTCCTGATATGTGAGACATTTCTTTTGTATATTTTTCCAGTTGTTGTATTTTTTAATGTGACCTCATTCCCTTCCTTGTTCAGAATAGTATATTCATCAATTCCAAAAGTTGGTGTCAATTTATTCTCTTTGATCAAATTTTGTAATAGCACAACGTCTCCGATTTCAACATTGCTTTGAGTAGCATGTCGTTTCTGATCTTTCTTTATTTTTCCGATTCATTTGTTAGTTCTGTCTGTATCTCGAATGCCTCATACCTTAATGCAATGAATTCTTCCTCTAATATTGTTGGAATTTTATCTCAAATTTTTCTACCATACATCATTTCGGCTGGCGATTTTCCTGTGGTTGAATGAGGTGTGTTGTAATACATTGTTAGAAAATTAAGTAGTTCCATTTTCCAGTCTTTATTCATTATTTGACTGATTTTGAGTCTTTTTAAGATGGTGCGATTTTGTCGTTCAACCTCACCATTCTGTTGAGGCCAATAAGGCGTGGTTAAATTAAGTGTGATATTATATTCTTTACAGAATTCATCAAAATCAGCACTGATGAACTGTCTTCCATTATCTAATGTTATTGTTTTTGGATATCCTAAACGACAAAATATACTTTTTAATCGATCAACAGTTTCGTTTGCTGTAATTTTTTTCATTATCTCTATTTCGAGATATCTGCTAAAATAATCTATTACAACTAGTAGATAATCTCCAGATGGAAGTTGTAATGAAGCGCTTTCTCATTGGCGAACCAATGAGAAGGACATAGCAGGAAGCGTACCTAGCGAGATTGATTTTCAAGCCCCAAACTAGCTTCAGTCCATGGGAACGATAAAGTAACCCTGCTACTTCAGCACAAATACAGACATGTACGCTATTCACGAAAATTTGCAGAAATGGAAAGAAATACAAGTGGAAAAACGAAGACTCTGGCGACCCCATTGGCGAAAGACCCACGATCAACACGTCCAACCCCTCCACAATCACTCTCAGACGCTCACACACTCACACTTCACGCATACTATCGTTCGCCCACACATTCACACTTCACACATACCAACATTCACCCGGACATTCAATCACTGACTCGCCCTCTCACACACATTCCCACTTCTACATTAGACAGCAAAAAAAAAAAATAAAGGTAATAAAACAAGTCAACTCACCCCATGATTAATCCTCCAGTCGTCCAAGTCCTTCGGCCTTAGCCCTCCATCAGTGATGATTCATCCAACAGGTATGGTATTACAAAAATAAATGTACGGATAATCCACTGGTGCGTGGTCAGTTCGGCAGCAATAGCAAACCAGTTGGTGTAAATATGGAGTTGAAAATATGACAGTATCAGCAAAAATTGTATATAAATAATCAGTTGCAATATTCCGAAATTTTGTAAAAATGCTGCGTTGAAAATACGATAATATCAGCAAAAATTGTATATAAATAATCAGTTGCAATATTCCGAAATTTAGTAAAAATGCGGCGTTGAAAATACGATAATATCAGCAAAAATTGTATATAAATAATCAGTTGCAATATCCCAAAACATCGTAAAAATGTTGCGTTGACAATACGATAATATCAGCAAAAATTTTATATAAATAATCAGTTGAAATATCCCAAAATATGGTAAAAATTGTTGCGTTGAAAATACGATAATATCAGCAAAAATTGTATATAAATAATCAGTTGAAATAACCCAAAATATTGTACAGCAAAAAAAAAGATATTATCAGCAAAAAAACTTGTATATAAATAATCGGTTGTAATATCCCAAAATGTTGTAAAAATGTTGTGTTGAAAATACGATAGTGTCAGCAAAAAAAAGATATTATCAGCAAAAAAACTTGTATATAAACAATCGGTTGTAATAGCCAAAATTTGGTAAAAATGTTGTGTTGAAAATACGATAGTATCAGCAAAAAAAACTGGTATATAAATAATCAGTTGAAATATCCCAAAATATTATAAAAATGTTGCGTTGAAAACACGATAATATCAGCCAAAATTGTATATAAATAATCAGTTGCAATATCCCAAAATATTGTAAAAATGTTGCGTTGACAATACGGTAGACTCAGCAAAAATTGTATGCGAATATTAAGTTGAAATATGTCAAACATACGGCAACAATAGCAAAATTTTGACGCAAATGCTGCGCTGAACCAAGTAGTAATAGCCCAAAACTTGATATAAAATGATGTGTTACCCCGAATATAACATATGACAGCACCAGCCAAAAATTCAATATCTATGTTGCGTTGCAAGGTGTATGAGATCTAGTAGTAATAGCCGAAAATTTGAAACCAAGGTTGCGTTGAAATGGTTAGTAATAGCATAAATTTGATACTAGGTTTCGGTAAAATGTATATTAATAACATAAATTTGATATCATGTTGTGTTGAAATAATTATTACCAAGCTGTGATGAAATCAAAAAAAAAAATGTTCAATTCACTCTCCAGTATTTCCAATATCATCAATAACCGCTACCCTTCATTATTGAAACCCAACACAGCAAGCCATCACATTGAACATTGTACTAATCCTTGTTTCCAGTGTATGTAGTATTTGCAAGACAAGGCCAGAATCTAGTTCGCACAATCGCAGGGTAATTTTCGCTGGAGTCTAGCAAAACACTATAGATATCGTTCATGCACTAATTTTCTTCGTATTTGCAACTGTGGTTTACCAACAAAAAAAAACATGCAGTTGATCACAAGATTGTTTGTCGAGCCTCCCTTTTAGTCACAGTAATCTCGGTTACACCATCACAAAGAAATTATGTACAGAAAGTAACATTTGTTAGATTTAACAGAGTTTTATTGATTTAAATCGTTAATATGATTAATTAGTATCGATAAGAATTATATATCTATTCTCTACGATAGGTTCTTATACTATGACTTTCCTTATAGCTTATAAAATTAAATCATTTAATGCATCTAGGATAGATATAACATTTACAAAATTTTATTGATTTTTATTTACGTTCACCTTTGTGCATATTGAATTGAGAATGGATAATGTTAATTATATTTTATTTACACGATTCACGTTTATATTTTAAATAATTATAATTATTGATATTACAAATCAGTTCGGATATGAGAACACAACAAAACAAATATAATATATTGTGACCTTGGTATTGTAGATAAATCTACCACTAATAATGTTTGGTTTGCAAGTTTTTTTGCAATTGTTGCCTGTAGTCATCCGTTTTATTATTTTATTTCTTGGATTCAACCAATTAGTTTCATAATTAACGGTAATGCCAACGGGAATTAATTCATAATCATCCCAAGTTCGGATTATATTTTAGGATTCTGATCACTGATCGTCATAAAATTGATTGGCGGTATTAGTTTCTTATGATCAAATAAATTTTATTGGTAACACGAAGGCTTCCAGCCCAAAGAAAATTATTGAAACTAATACAAAGTAAAAATCTAACGGTTGTACCGCTACACTAACCTGTCGTGCAAGGCCACCATTCCACATATCATAATTTAATTACCAAACTGCGAGTGGTTTTGCTTCTTTCTTTGTGAAATCACAATAAACACAATTATAATTTAGCAAAATTACGAAAAAAAACAGACGGTAATGACAATGACACCGGCACAAACATAAAAATATATTTTCTTGTGGTTTAAATTCCACTTATGGCGGAGACTAATGAAGTCAACCATTTATTCACACGTAGCACTATATTTCTTGTTTTAATTCGACCGATCTAACAATTTTATCTAAATAATTGCAGGACTACGTACCCACATAAAAAAAACAAAGAACTAACACCGAATTTAACTTTAGAACATTTGATAACTTTTTATATCCCGAAACAAAACATGCAAATTGACAATCTCCACCAAATCCAAAGAGACGTCAAACGCCCGAATAAAAATGTAATAGAACTAAGAGAGAGAATAAGTTACCGTGCTCATTATATAGTCAAATTTTCAATCTCGCAATAACTCGAATAAAGTATTTAGATGAGAGATAATTAATTTACATCAGATTTTCAAATTATTGGGAACTTATTATAGTTCACAAAACCGTTTGCTACTTGATAATATTGTACCAAAATAAGGTTGGGATCCCCAATATTTCCGACACATTCATAACACGTATAATTGAATTCAAAATGAATCAAATACAGATTCGATCAATGTTATGATGTTTAGACATTTAATAACTACATTCTGCAATATCAATACAGTGAAGTTCAGATCAATCACGGAAGGATTGTTTAAAGCAAAACACTCATACAAAGACAAATCAAATGTTTAACAAGGCAGAAATAGTAATTCGTTGTATGTTGACGATTGGAAACAAAATACACGTAGCTGTTGTGAGGTTTTGAGAATTTCGTTATTTCATTACGGTTTGTGTTTTGAAACAAAAAAGTTCAAACTCAAGTAGTAAGGCGAGGACAATCGAATGGAAGTATAACGCGCGTCAATTTTAGTGCGTTGCAAGATTAAATTCTGATTAATTTTTAGTGATTATACGGATGATGATTAAGGAAAATTATTAATTAATTCAAATTAACCAATATTGTGTTATATTAATGAATAAACAATTCAAGGTAATTAGTGTAATTTTCCCTCTCCCACACGTTGGTCCGGCTATTGCAGATTTAGTAGATTTTGAGAAATATAAGGAAACTATGGGTTAAGGAAACTACACGAAATATGACCATTGATGACGAAGGGATGAGAATCTATTACAGGTGGTACAGATTAATATAAGGAACAGCAACTAAGGAAACTGCGACTATAATGTACTATATTATCCCAGACTATCCATTACAGAACAAGTGCTTTTTGGACGGAGACTCATGACCAAAAAGAAGTTGAAAAAAGGACTAGACTGGTCGCAAACAGACTTTGTACATCCACATTAGTATGGTGAGGCACTTCAGTGTTCTACAGATTAGCAATCAAATCGCTCGGTATTACAAAGCCCAATCTTAACAGAAACGAATTATTTATGACTATACAAAAAAAATCTTGGAGGGGTAGCGAGAAAGCAGGCATTCTACTCTATTGCAGGCGATGGATAACCAAACTCTTCCAGACCCAATTTCGGGCAGATCTGGGGGTTCCCGAGACTCTAAAGTCACAAAAAAAAATTTATTCAATCTACTACAGATCGAAAAGAAAAAACACCATTGGACCGACTCCTTTAATGAAACGTCCGACACAATTTCGTTTTTACGTTATGCAGGCTCGCAACCCACACCTGAACTAACACGAGTCTCATACTTCTCCGACTGAGCTAGCCGGGCCACACTGTTGTACGCTTCCGTCCCAGTGACTCTGAAGGCTGAGAAAAAAAACTGTTCACATAGGTTCAAAGCAACTAATTGAACCACATTCATTACATTCGATCTCGGTATTTTCGCTGGCAAATAGTCTACACCAAAAAAAAATTTTGAAACAAGACCCGAACACCAACGTTGACACACACTCACGGAACTGTGAATTCAAGATGAAACTACCCTCATACTTTGTGGTCGTCGATAATCTTGACTCACAGTGGCGGTGAAGCACGCACGAAAGGTACTATCATACTGACAGAAAAAAAAATTATTGCCGATGTTAGGCACGAATGTCCTTGGAGTGATAAACACCTCTACGTTTAGAAGCCAGGTCCTCCAGTTCGTAAGCAGCGCTACCTACCAACCTTATTACTCTGGCTTCAATAAACTTCTGTGCAAGTTTAGCCGATAATTTCTTACCGGCGTCACTCAAAATAAAGTTCCTTCGGAACACCGTATCACCTGGTTTAAACAAAGTTAACCGAGCTCGTAAATTGTATCTTTCAGCACTTTTGACAAATGCTTCGGCAGTTAAATCAAGAATTCGAATTCGAATCTTATTAAGATAATCCGGTCGCAGAATCGTTTCACCTGGCTCAAGAAGACTATTCAGTCGTCTCAGCAGTTCATATGACGAACCATGAGTCACCATAGGTATTCCAAACATTGCGTAATAGGGGGAACATTGAAGTGTTTGATGCAGGGAACAACGTAGTGCACAAGCGATCTCGCTCAAGTGCAGATCCCATTTAGAATGCTCCTCCTTTAAATAGGCTCTAATACCAGATAAAACACTTCTATTCACCCGTTCAGAAGCGTTAGCTTGAGGTGAATATAACGCTAGTAATGAATGTTTCACTCCGTGCTTCGCCAAGAAATCTTCAAATAGTTTAGACTTAAACTGCGTCCCATTATCGGACACAATAACTTCGGGACAACCAAATACGTGAAAGACATTGGTAGCCAATAGATGACAAATTGGTTCAGCAGTTAGTTTCCGTAAAGGAAACAAAAAAGGATATTTCGTAACATGATCCAATACTACAAGAATAGCGATATTCCCGGCCTTTGAACGAGGATAAGGGCCAAGAATATCGATATACAGTCGCTGACCAATTCGTTCTGTTTTCATCTGAGACACCATGGGAGCACGAAGTGGAACATTAGTTGCTTTAATTTCTTTGCAGGTCTTACAATTTCCTATGTACGTTTTAACCTGGGTATACATACGAGGCCAATAGTAAAATTTACGAATATTAAACAAGGTTTTCGCTAGACCTCCATGAGATGAGGTAGGAGGATTGTGGGCCCTTGCAATACACTCGTCAGTGTATTCCTCAGGTAACCACAATTTCCAAACCTCACCCTCTGAAGGAATATCAAGATCTAGACAAGCCGTTCGTTTATAAACCCGACCAGAAATTACTTTCAGATCAGGCAAAGTACCGTCTGCTTCGGTAACCAGATTTACCAACTCCAAATATCGAGAAGTGTTGAAGAAAGGGGAATTAAGATCTAATTCAGGCACTGGACATAACTCAGAAATGACGTCAACAGAGTCACGTCTTGATAGAGTGTCTGGAACTATGTTTAAATTTCCTTTTCGGTACTCAATATCAAAGACATAACCCTGCAATTTCAAGCTCCAACGAGCCAATCGACCAGACAGGTCTTTTTGTTGCATTAACCATTTTAATGAGGCATGGTCAGTTATGATCTTAAAGGCCTGGCCCTCGACATACGCTCTAAATTTCTTTACTCCCAGTACGGCGGCTAGACACTCTTTCTCACTAGGGGAGTAATTGCGTTGCGCAGAATTTAGTTTCTTGGACATGTACGCTATGGGATGTTCCATACCGTCCATGTCACACTGTAGTAATACACAACCTATACCGTCATTGCTAGCGTCGCACTGGAGAGTAAAGGGTTTAGTGTAGTCGGGATTTATGAGAACTGGTGCTGATATGAGAGCATTTTTGAGATTTACAAATGCTGTTTCAGCTTCTGGGGTCCATACGAATTTAGTAGAATTTTTCTTCAACAAATCTGATATCGGGGAGGACATAGCAGAGAAATCAGATATAAAACGGCGATAATAACCCGCCATACCCAGGAAACGTCGAATCTGTTTGGACGTACGCGGTGTAGGAAATTCAGAAATAGCTAGAGTTTTATCAGGATCAATTTTCAGCGTACCACCTCCCACAACATATCCCAAATATTTCACCTCCGGCAAGAGAAACTTACTTTTTTCCACGTTTATCGTCAAGTTCGCACGTCTAAGACACTGGGAGATATCTTCTAACAGTTTCAGATGGGCCTCAAAGGTATCTGTAACTATTAGAAGATCATCCAAGTATACGAAGACGCACGACTTGAGATGAGGAGGGATTACTTGGTCCATCAATTTAGTCATCGTTTGCGGCGCATTGCACAGTCCGAAAGGCATTCTTACGAACTGGTACAATGGCCGCCCTGGGACCGTAAAAGCAGTTTTCTCTCGGGAGTGTTTTTCCAGAGGTATCTGCCAGAAAGCGTCTTTCAGATCCAAACTGGAAATGAAATTACTCTGTGGCAGACGACTCAAGATTCCATCTATCTGTGGAAGGGGGTAAGCATCCTTTTTAGTGACGGTATTGACCTTTCGGCTATCCAAACAAAGACGATTCTTCCCGGGTTTGCGAATTAAGACCACAGGACTTGACCATGGGCTGTTTGAAACCTCTATAATACCCAGAGACAACATCCTATCCAGTTCTTCTCCCATCAGTCTCTCAATGGCGGGCGATATCGGATAGTGTCGTTGCTTGATGGGAGCTGCAGTCCCCACATCAATAACGTGTTCCAACAAATGTGTTCGACCCAGACCCATTTTTGAAAATGATGGTAGAAGCTGAACAGTGTTTTGTAGACGGGCTTGATCGTCCATAGACAACTCGGATAGCACTGACTCCGTAGTCGGTAATGTAGGTAGATTAAACAACGGGTTAAATAAGCCAAACGCGTTAAAGAAATCAATACCCAAGTATAGATTCTGTGTCAAAGACGGGATAATGTAGACATCCAAGGTTCTGACTTGGTTCATAAATGAAATCTTGGTTCTTATCAAACCCAAGATCTTCTGCCTTTGGCCATCTGCAGTACGGACTACCGCAGATGAATAAGTCAGAAGGTCTGGGGTTTGCACGATTTCCTTAGCAAAATCACCACCAATTACAGTCAAGGACGCTCCACTATCCAACAGTCCAGTATGTTGTTTACCCAATATTGACACGGTGGCATAAGATCTCACATCGTTGGCCAATTTCACAATGGAGGAAATGGTTTTAGTTTTAAACAAATGACGTTGTTGCCAATAAATACGAGAACGGAGCGCAGAGCGTGATGGAAGTTTCAAAGATGATAATGAACCGACAAATAGGTTTGAGCGTATTTTCAGGTATTCGTTCAATCGTTGTTGGAACGATTTGATTTTGGTCCATAATGGAGGTGGTTCAGTATGAGCGGGTGTTCGTTTCAATAATGTTACATTGATATCATGGGTGGATACCAGTGTATCAGAAGCAGTGTTCAACGGGTGTTCTATAAGAGTGGATGTTGAAGCTCGGCTCAATAGTGTATCGTGTACCAATAAGTTATTGGGATCGGTAGATGAAACATCTGAAGGATCAGAAGACAAATTAAATTTGGTCTTAGATGAATCTAAGACAGGTCTTGGGAGCGAGAAAAGGTGTTGGGATTCTGGCCCCCCCTTCGGTTTCCCTGACAATTTTCACAATTAGGACACAACACATCGTCCTTCCCACATCCCCAACAAAACAATCGCTGTGATTCACGACAATCGTGCCACCGATGACCAGGTCGTTTGCAGTTCCAACAAATAGTTGAACTGGTTATTCGTCTCATATTAGGGGCAGGCTGTATTGCCGCAAGTTCGTTGGATGTAATTGGTAACGATTCAGTTGGCAATTCGTTAATTTGTATTTGTGAAAATTCACGATCTAAATCCACCTCAGACACCGGTCTCGATGGTCTAATGTTATAATCGCGTGGTCTGGTTATTGACTCGGCCCATAATTTTTCGCGGTCACGGCAGAGCTGGCGCAGATGTTCCAGTCCATAGATGGTGACATAAAGTAGCTCCCTTCTAATTTCCAATCGTAAGTTGTTGCGAATCAAGGAGAACAACTCCACATCCGGCATCGGTACTCGTAGTTTATCGCCTAGTCGATAAATTGATTGCAAGAATTCATCAAACAATTCGGTGGGCCGCTGTTTCCTGGCCCTCATCCGCTCCTTTACCTCTTCGTCCGTCTGCCTGTCCTGAAATTCTACTCGAAGAGCATGACATAAGTCAGGCCAAATAAGCTGTCGGTTCTGGCGAAAATATCTCCAGAACCAATCAGCGGCACGATCTGTGAACAACAGGTACAGACAGCGGGTGATAATAGTAAAATCGTTATTTAAACACATCTCCGTCAGCCGCTCTATTCTGAAGATGAACGCTTCAACATCCAGACCATCGGGTCTGCCTGAGAACGTAACGTTCCAATTTCTAACTGTGGTAGAGTGCTGATCGAGATGTGTTCGTAATCTAGCCGGAGCAAGAGCAGGAGGAGGCTCAGCAAACATTGGTGGTACCGGTACGTTATTCCGTACATACGCATTTACTGGTGTATAATTTCCGGAATGAACCGATTGATGTCTCGGGGTGGTGGGCGAGATTACATTATGCGCTAGGGGTAGTAACACTTCAGGTGCTGGAGCACGTGATTGCATCATTGAGTGATTAATTCTCGAAATTTCCTGATCGATGTGAGCATTTACTGCTTCCTGAAAACCTTGATCTTCCGCGGCAGCGGCACCATATATGGGAGATCGTTGAGCTATATTCACTCGCACTTCATCGGCGAGTCGAGATGGTGGAAGACGGTTTGCCAAAGGCGTGGACGAGGGCTGATTTCCGGTACTGGAACGACGTTGCCAACCTGCGGTAACAGATCGAGTCACAGGTCGCGGTGGGGGTGGCACTATTGTATAATTATTTTTATCTATCCCTCGAGGCAACCTCTGTAATTCTGCACGCTCACAAGCGGCTCGACAAATTGGGCAGGTGTGATTCTGCAACAACCAGTCGTTGAGGCAGATGTCATGAAAGAGATGGTTACACCGAGTGAGAAGTTTTACGTCGGCCGGCACTATTTCGTGTTGACAAACAGCACAAGAGCTGGACCTATCCAGAACGTCAATCTTATCAGTGGCAGACATTATGAATACTCAAACCGCCGCACAGGACCAGATCAATAAATGCACGTATATGGAGAGCGAAACGAAAATTATTACACTATCGATGTGAACGTTGAATCCAAATAAACAATTTAATTATCAACAGAAAAGATTATTTTATTCCAATATTTGAGTATTTTGAATATTTTAAAGCAGAATTTTAAAAAAAAATTATATGGAAATTTAGCGATTCAAACCTCAAACAGCTGCGCAATGTCTGACCAATTCGTCAATTATATTAAATAAGATTTATTATTGTCTTGATATTACTTCACTACTATTTACAATTGTTTTCCAAGATGCTGAAATATGAACAGAACAAAAATAAACGGTGAGATTGGAGAGAAAGTAAGTATACTACAAATATGGCAGAAGATGGCAATTATGAAAATTTTCCAGACCCAATTCCGGGCAGATCTGGGGGTTCCCGGACTCGAATCTAAGTGAAGAGAGAAAGAAAAAGGCAAACTAAGAAAATAGAATGCTTCGTCTGACTTTCTCACTTACGACAAAGCGAACAAAACAATGGACCTTGGAGATTAAATCGGTATTCTAAGGCTATGGAGACACAAAGTGGATTGATAAATACAAATTTCGGACTCAATTGGGGCTGGGCAAATCCGACGATCCCAGGACAGACGATGTCAAGCTAAAGAAAGTTTACTGGTTTTAACGGATAGCAGTTTAATCTGGTGATCAAACAAACGCGAAAAAATGAAGTGCGAGAAAAAAAAAACGAGTAAGCTATACTATTATTGACGCTGTGAGTGGAGAACAAAATTTATGAATCAACCTGCGGGAAAATTAAGATACTACACTATTGTAGGCGGTGGAATAAACAAAAATTTCCGATTCGATTTCGGATGACTCTGGAGTTCCCAGAACTCGAAAATAAAAAAAAACAGTGCGGCAAGCCTACCGGTTCGGCAAGAAAATACTTAAAATTAACAAAAAAAAATTTAGAAATTTTAACTAGGTGCTTAAAACTAACATGCAATGAACAATTGTAATAAAAAAAATATAATAGTAAACCTAATGGCTAATATTAATTTGCTGCTCCGGGCTGACTTCCACGTTGGTAAGTATATTCCAGGTTGCTTGGCAATTCTTGATTTATTTATTTGGTCTTCTTTTGTCTATTCTTTATATTTCTTGTTTGTTTTCGTTGTATAATATTTTTATTTATTTATTATTTTTGGTTGGATCTAAAATTGATGAAACGAAACGGATTAGTGTCTGATAATATCAGCGGATATTTAATTATTTATTCAATTATTTATTTAATTGTTTAGTTATTTTCTATTTATTCGTTTATTCGTATTAATAACAACGGACAGAGGACGGACGGACCAATCAAGGGTTATTCATCACACTGGGGTTGGAAGTGGTGATCGCCGGTCTTTCCTTAATAATTTATTGTTTTTATATTGTGGTGGGACCAAAGAAAAAGTTAAAATTACCTACGTTAAAGGATGGGAAAAGGTAGGGGAAAGGGAGCAGGAAGGGAGGTATAAGGAAGGGAATTGATAGGGTGGGAAAGGAGTGAGATTGGGTAAGAGCTGGTAGTGTCTCACACAGCGGACGAGTGCTGATGGGGTGGTCAGAAGATAAATCCTCTGAACCACCATTCAATCAACAACACTCGCCAACTGCGATCCACACCACCAACTCATACGGAAGGTGCTATGGTCTGAGCTAATCCAATTAACTCACGACATGAAGGCTGGGCGAACATCTTCCCTCAGCAGTTGATATCAAACTGCTTTAGAAGATGTTCCCCAGTATCATTCGCGAGAACCGGACCACCCAGACCATAGGGTGCTAACGCTCCAGGGAGGGGACTCTAACGTTATGGAGTCGTTAGCCCAGCTATGAATCTCGCTGCCACAGCGAACCCAGAGCATAACCAGATGACCAGGATGGATGTGATAGGCGTATACACCATTTCACAAATATCTAATCCTGGCATCTGGTCACCTCTGGCATTCCCTGTGCCAGTAAGAAACCCAGCCGTTACTAGGGTCCGTGGGTTTGTAAGGCCCATTGAGAATGATCCCGTAGAATCATTCTCACCCTTGCGTTTCATAGAAAAATAGAAAGGAGAAACATTGCTGGAGGCGTGGGGACGCAAAACCCCATCGAAGAAAAGTCTAAGGAGTCTAAGACCTCCTTCGCTCCTGCGCGTCTGAAGCAGGGAACTGCTTCCACGCCGCCAGAGTCTTTTACTATTGTTTGGAGGGAGTGAAAGTTAATTTAGAAGAAAAAAATTTAAAAAAAAATTTTTCGAATTTTTTGAAATTATGGAGGGACTCCTCCAGAGTCCTACATCGCTGTAGAAACCCTTAGAGGAGCCCCACGTTGGGCGCCAATTTGTAATGAAGCGCTTTCTCATTGGCGAACCAATGAGAAGGACATAGCAGGAAGCGTACCTAGCGAGATTGATTTTCAAGCCCCAAACTAGCTTCAGTCCATGGGAACGATAAAGTAACCCTGCTACTTCAGCACAAATACAGACATGTACGCTATTCACGAAAATTTGCAGAAATGGAAAGAAATACAAGTGGAAAAACGAAGACTCTGGCGACCCCATTGGCGAAAGACCCACGATCAACACGTCCAACCCCTCCACAATCACTCTCAGACGCTCACACACTCACACTTCACGCATACTATCGTTCGCCCACACATTCACACTTCACACATACCAACATTCACCCGGACATTCAATCACTGACTCGCCCTCTCACACACATTCCCACTTCTACATTAGACAGCAAAAAAAAAAATAAAGGTAATAAAACAAGTCCACTCACCCCATGATTAATCCTCCAGTCGTCCAAGTCCTTCGGCCTTAGCCCTCCATCAGTGATGATTCATCCAACAGGTATGGTATTACAAAAATAAATGTACGGATAATCCACTGGTGCGTGGTCAGTTCGGCAGCAATAGCAAACCAGTTGGTGTAAATATGGAGTTGAAAATATGACAGTATCAGCAAAAATTGTATATAAATAATCAGTTGCAATATTCCGAAATTTTGTAAAAATGCTGCGTTGAAAATACGATAATATCAGCAAAAATTGTATATAAATAATCAGTTGCAATATTCCGAAATTTAGTAAAAATGCGGCGTTGAAAATACGATAATATCAGCAAAAATTGTATATAAATAATCAGTTGCAATATCCCAAAACATCGTAAAAATGTTGCGTTGACAATACGATAATATCAGCAAAAATTTTATATAAATAATCAGTTGAAATATCCCAAAATATGGTAAAAATTGTTGCGTTGAAAATACGATAATATCAGCAAAAATTGTATATAAATAATCAGTTGAAATAACCCAAAATATTGTACAGCAAAAAAAAAGATATTATCAGCAAAAAAACTTGTATATAAATAATCGGTTGTAATATCCCAAAATGTTGTAAAAATGTTGTGTTGAAAATACGATAGTGTCAGCAAAAAAAAGATATTATCAGCAAAAAAACTTGTATATAAACAATCGGTTGTAATAGCCAAAATTTGGTAAAAATGTTGTGTTGAAAATACGATAGTATCAGCAAAAAAAACTGGTATATAAATAATCAGTTGAAATATCCCAAAATATTATGAAAATGTTGCGTTGAAAACACGATAATATCAGCCAAAATTGTATATAAATAATCAGTTGCAATATCCCAAAATATTGTAAAAATGTTGCGTTGACAATACGGTAGACTCAGCAAAAATTGTATGCGAATATTAAGTTGAAATATGTCAAACATACGGCAACAATAGCAAAATTTTGACGCAAATGCTGCGCTGAACCAAGTAGTAATAGCCCAAAACTTGATATAAAATGATGTGTTACCCCGAATATAACATATGACAGCACCAGCCAAAAATTCAATATCTATGTTGCGTTGCAAGGTGTATGAGATCTAGTAGTAATAGCCGAAAATTTGAAACCAAGGTTGCGTTGAAATGGTTAGTAATAGCATAAATTTGATACTAGGTTTCGGTAAAATGTATATTAATAACATAAATTTGATATCATGTTGTGTTGAAATAATTATTACCAAGCTGTGATGAAATCAAAAAAAAAAATGTTCAATTCACTCTCCAGTATTTCCAATATCATCAATAACCGCTACCCTTCATTATTGAAACCCAACACAGCAAGCCATCACATTGAACATTGTACTAATCCTTGTTTCCAGTGTATGTAGTATTTGCAAGACAAGGCCAGAATCTAGTTCGCACAATCGCAGGGTAATTTTCGCTGGAGTCTAGCAAAACACTATAGATATCGTTCATGCACTAATTTTCTTCGTATTTGCAACTGTGGTTTACCAACAAAAAAAAACATGCAGTTGATCACAAGATTGTTTGTCGAGCCTCCCTTTTAGTCACAGTAATCTCGGTTACACCATCACAAAGAAATTATGTACAGAAAGTAACATTTGTTAGATTTAACAGAGTTTTATTGATTTAAATCGTTAATATGATTAATTAGTATCGATAAGAATTATATATCTATTCTCTACGATAGGTTCTTATACTATGACTTTCCTTATAGCTTATAAAATTAAATCATTTAATGCATCTAGGATAGATATAACATTTACAAAATTTTATTGATTTTTATTTACGTTCACCTTTGTGCATATTGAATTGAGAATGGATAATGTTAATTATATTTTATTTACACGATTCACGTTTATATTTTAAATAATTATAATTATTGATATTACAAATCAGTTCGGATATGAGAACACAACAAAACAAATATAATATATTGTGACCTTGGTATTGTAGATAAATCTACCACTAATAATGTTTGGTTTGCAAGTTTTTTTGCAATTGTTGCCTGTAGTCATCCGTTTTATTATTTTATTTCTTGGATTCAACCAATTAGTTTCATAATTAACGGTAATGCCAACGGGAATTAATTCATAATCATCCCAAGTTCGGATTATATTTTAGGATTCTGATCACTGATCGTCATAAAATTGATTGGCGGTATTAGTTTCTTATGATCAAATAAATTTTATTGGTAACACGAAGGCTTCCAGCCCAAAGAAAATTATTGAAACTAATACAAAGTAAAAATCTAACGGTTGTACCGCTACACTAACCTGTCGTGCAAGGCCACCATTCCACATATCATAATTTAATTACCAAACTGCGAGTGGTTTTGCTTCTTTCTTTGTGAAATCACAATAAACACAATTATAATTTAGCAAAATTACGAAAAAAAACAGACGGTAATGACAATGACACCGGCACAAACATAAAAATATATTTTCTTGTGGTTTAAATTCCACTTATGGCGGAGACTAATGAAGTCAACCATTTATTCACACGTAGCACTATATTTCTTGTTTTAATTCGACCGATCTAACAATTTTATCTAAATAATTGCAGGACTACGTACCCACATAAAAAAAACAAAGAACTAACACCGAATTTAACTTTAGAACATTTGATAACTTTTTATATCCCGAAACAAAACATGCAAATTGACAATCTCCACCAAATCCAAAGAGACGTCAAACGCCCGAATAAAAATGTAATAGAACTAAGAGAGAGAATAAGTTACCGTGCTCATTATATAGTCAAATTTTCAATCTCGCAATAACTCGAATAAAGTATTTAGATGAGAGATAATTAATTTACATCAGATTTTCAAATTATTGGGAACTTATTATAGTTCACAAAACCGTTTGCTACTTGATAATATTGTACCAAAATAAGGTTGGGATCCCCAATATTTCCGACACATTCATAACACGTATAATTGAATTCAAAATGAATCAAATACAGATTCGATCAATGTTATGATGTTTAGACATTTAATAACTACATTCTGCAATATCAATACAGTGAAGTTCAGATCAATCACGGAAGGATTGTTTAAAGCAAAACACTCATACAAAGACAAATCAAATGTTTAACAAGGCAGAAATAGTAATTCGTTGTATGTTGACGATTGGAAACAAAATACACGTAGCTGTTGTGAGGTTTTGAGAATTTCGTTATTTCATTACGGTTTGTGTTTTGAAACAAAAAAGTTCAAACTCAAGTAGTAAGGCGAGGACAATCGAATGGAAGTATAACGCGCGTCAATTTTAGTGCGTTGCAAGATTAAATTCTGATTAATTTTTAGTGATTATACGGATGATGATTAAGGAAAATTATTAATTAATTCAAATTAACCAATATTGTGTTATATTAATGAATAAACAATTCAAGGTAATTAGTGTAATTTTCCCTCTCCCACACGTTGGTCCGGCTATTGCAGATTTAGTAGATTTTGAGAAATATAAGGAAACTATGGGTTAAGGAAACTACACGAAATATGACCATTGATGACGAAGGGATGAGAATCTATTACAGGTGGTACAGATTAATATAAGGAACAGCAACTAAGGAAACTGCGACTATAATGTACTATATTATCCCAGACTATCCATTACAAAGTGGTCCTAAAAAATCAATTGCAATATCCATCCAAGCGGAATTTGGTAATAATTTTCGCATTATAGGTTCTGGTTTCGATGGTGCTGAAACGAGAAGGCATCCTTGACATCCTTTGACATAATTCTCGACCATTCGATCAATTTTAGGCCACCAAACTTTCTCACGAAGTCTTCTCTTCATCAGAGTCTCTGTATAATTTGGCCGTTTATAATTTCACATATAACACATAAGCAAATCACAAATTATTTGGCACATACTAAAATTTTGAATACACACAGTTTGTATTTGCACACAACACAACACAACAAAGTTTAATATTTACACACATTTATATTAATTATATACTTACCAATTATATTAATGAATTAAAAATATATATTGATGTATTTACCTAAAATTAGAAACATTATATTGAATTAGTTTATTGTTATAACATTATAATATTATAATATTATATACATAAATATTTAAGACTTACCTTTTGATTTGTAAACAAACATAAACATAGACAACTTAACAATAACAATACGATTCAGTTGTCTAATTTATGTACTAAATTGATTATAGTTAATGTTATTTAGAGTAGTACCGTCTATGCACAATTTATTATTATATTTAGTATATATATACTTTATAGTTGATGACGTTTAATTTGTAAAAACCTCTCTCACTTAATTTTCAACAGTCGATTGAATAACAACCAAAATTATTAACGCAAATTATATAAAATATTAAATTTATTAAAACCATTTCATCGAATTTAACGAAGTTTTATTTATTGGAATTCTTCAATCAAATACCAGCTACAACATTTTTTGGTCCTTCGAGAAGAGCATATTAAAATTACCAGCACCGATTGAGGAATTTATTAACCAAACCAAGACCAAAACCTCGTGGAATTTGCGGAAGTGGACACCATTTTGATCACACCAACCATATTAAAAAAAAAAAAACATTGAGTATACCATTTTTATTTTCCATAATTTTGCATTTATTTTTCCATTTTTACATTCATTTTCCTGTTGTATTTCCTTCACCTCAGTATTTTCGGTATTTTGCAATCATATTATTTCTGGGTTTTTTTATTTTTTTCAAATTTTCGAACAATTCGGTTTATATTTAAGTGAAACAAATAAATTTTTTTTTTTGAGTGATAAGTGATAATAATAGTGTTTAGTGAATCAAGTCGATATGCCTCCAAAAGTAGACCAATTTCTACGACGCCGCGAAACCACGTTGCAGCAAATAAAGGCAATTGAAACTTACGCCAACAACCTGACCGATGCCGAAAATGTACAAAGCATTACGGCCCATTTGGACAACCTGCAACGTTTGATGAAAACATTTGCAGATGCCGAGGACGAAATTTTTGCTAAAGATGCCGAAGCGCTATCGGGAGCGGTAGAATGTGACGAGATTTATTACAAAACAATTGCCAAATTAAACAAATATCTACACGGCATGCAACAAAAGATGCCAATTTTCAATGATTCAGCTACCATTAATAACGGATCAATCAACCAATCACGTTGTGATATAAAATTGCCCCGCCTAACCTTACCGGTATTTGATGGCAATTACCAGGAATGGCAGTCGTTTCACGACATGTTCGTATCAACTGTACACAATAATCCTGGACTTACTGGTGTACAGAAACTGCAGTACCTAAAGGATTCGTTAAGAGGAGAGGCTAGAGCTTCTTTAAGACACTTGGCAATAACCGAAGCAAACTATGACGAGGCGTACCAGAAACTAATCAAAAGGTATAGAAAGAAAAAACTTATATTAAATTCGTTCATTCATACCTTTATTAGCCAACCGTCAGTCATCCAAGCAACCGGTAAACAACTTCGACAAATTTGTGACACCTCCGACGAAGTTATACGTGGAATAAGAGCATTGAGAAACGCAGGAAATGGCCGCGACCCATGGTTAATCTATGTGATTCTAAATAAAATGGATGAAGATACACAACAGCGATGGTCAAATGAAACTACCGATATTGATTTTCCAACTTGGCAATCGTTTTTAGACTTCCTGACGAAACGTGCTGACTCATTAGAGAATTGCCAACCACCACCGAGAAAATCACAAATTCGATCTACCAACATCCAAAGCCATACAGTAGCAGTTAAAAATTGTCCATTATGCAATACCATCCACAATTTGTATCAATGCACAAAATTTAAAGAAATGGATATTTCAGACAGGCGAGAATACATGCAAGGGGCCAACCGATGTTTCAATTGTTTGTGTGACTCGCATCTGGTTTCGAAATGCCAATCAAAAGGTCATGCATGAAATGCCAGAAGCGTCATAACACATTGCTCCACTTACCATTCAACCACAACGCTACCACAAGCCACACCAAAACTGAGGAGAATAGCGACAAAACAACTATCAACATTGCTGAAAAAACATCAGTTCTCTTGACATCGCCAACAAACGTGCATAATTACCAATCGCAACCACCAGCATTTAATGCCGGCCTTCTACAAACAGCATTAGTAGACATTCGAGGAGCTAATAATCTTTTATATACTTGCAGAGCACTATTAGATTCCGGAAGTTTAGCGTCTTTCATCACCGAGTCCTGCGTTCAAAAATTGGGATTACCGCGGAAGAATCAGAGAACTATAGTCGAGGGACTAGGTTCAACAAAGGTGGGCACTTCCAGAGGACACGTGAGTATTGATGTATTTTCACGAACGAGAACCAATGCATCATTCAATATTCAGTCACTTATACTGTCATCGATTACCTCACAACAACCACAGATACAAATACCGGAGTACCATTGGGCAGAATTCAAGGATTTACCACTTGCAGACCCGACGTTCCAAGAACCTGGAGAAATTGAAATTTTAATTGGATGTGACCACTACCTTTCATTACTTCTACCAGGCCATATTGAGAGTGTCAAAACCAATTTAATAGCCCAAGAAACCATTCTTGGTTGGATAATTTCGGGAACGCTAAACAACAAACAACCATCACAAATTACCAACCTTTGCACCGCAATCAACATTGATGAATCGCTTACTAAATTTTGGGAAATAGAAGAAATTAAAACACCCACACCCCAATCCCCAGATGAAATTTATTGCGAGAATCATTTTTCAGACAATTACCAACAAAACCGCGACGGCAGATATATCGTCGCATTACCATTCGACCCCAAGGCTGCACCACTTGGATAATCGAAATCACAAGCCGTCAGAAGGCTCCAATCCGTTGAACGTAAGCTCGATCGGGATCCTGACCTAAAAAGGGAATATATTTCGTTTATGAGAGAATACCAGAAATTGGGACACATGGAACGTGTACCCGACACCGAAATAAATATTCCATGGAGTCAATCATATTACTTACCACATCATTCAGTTTGTAAGGAATCCAGCACAACCACCAGAGTCCGTGTTGTCTTTGATGCGTCGGCCAAAACCAAAACCGGCCGGTCGCTAAATGATAATTTGTTTGTTGGCCCATCAATCCAACAAACCTTGCAACAAATACTTCTGCGTTTCCGTTTTCATCGTTTTGTTATGACAGCCGACCTGGAAAAAATGTTTAGACAAATTTTAATTACTAACAAACATACTGATTTTCAGAGATTATTGTGGAGAAAGGATTCATCAGAACCCATACAGGAGTTTCGTCTACTTACCGTCACATATGGCACGTCACCAGCGCCTTTCTTGTCAACACGGGTATTGAAACAAATTTCTGAAAATAATCAAAAAAAGTTTCCGAAGGCTGCAGCAATTATCGGCAGAGATTTCTACGTTGACGATTTGATGACAGGAGCAGACACACTGGATCAACTAATCAGTCTGAAAAATGAAATATCAATCATATTAAAGGCGGTAGGATTCAATTTGCGAAAATGGCTATCAAACTGTTTACCCGATGACGAACCCGAATGCAGTAAAGTTATTGAAAATGACCGAGAATCTAATTATTCAAAGGTTCTAGGCATGTACTGGAACACGAAGTCAGATTATTTTACATATAAGGTTGCTCTGAAGGATGTCCCAGTATACACCAAGCGAGAACTGCTATCCGAAGCTTCTAAACTGTTTGACCCGCAAGGCTGGATTTCTCCTATAACGATCTACGTTAAAATTATATTCCAAAAAACATGGGCAAAAGGTTTAGATTGGGATGATCCATTGCCAGAGGATATCCTCAATGACTGGAGTAATTTTCGAAATCAATTACCATTGATTGAGTCTTTAACAATACCAAGATGGCTCAAATTTACATCTAACACTATATATTTAATCGGTTTTTCAGATGCATCCAAGAGTGCCTATGCTGCTGTCGTCTATGCCGCATGTACCAATGAAGATGGCAAAATGGAAGTGACTATTGTGTCAGCCAAAACGAAGGTCGCACCAGTGCAAAAACAAATTACCATACCAAAGCTGGAACTATGCGCGGCACTTTTACTGGCAAAACTGATGGATAGTGTGAAGGAATTACTCACAGATCGACCGACAAATATTTATATGTGGACCGATTCAACAATTGTTTTGCAATGGTTAGAAACACTACCACGTTCACTGGATGTATTTGTAGGAAACCGTGTCGCTGAAATTACAACGAAATACCCGAGGAAATATTGGAACCACATAACTACCGCAGAAAATCCAGCAGATTGTGCCTCCAGAGGCATATTACCATCCGAATTGCTGAATCATAAGCTGTGGTGGACAGGACCGGAATGGCTTAAATCACCCGTATCTGAATGGCCAATCAACGTTCATCCAACTATCACCAGTAATGTAATGTCATACCCATCAGTGATTGCCAAGATTATAGCTTACAATTCTAATTTTAATAAAATATGTCGAGTGTTAGCATATTGCAATCGTTTTATAAGCAATTGTAAGTTAAAACCCGAAAAAAGAGTTAAGACATTTCTCAATTGTGTTGAACTAAGTGATTCAAAATTATCGTTAATTAAATATGTTCAAGAAAAACATTTTCATACCGAAATAAACCTATTAAAGAGCAATTTACCACTACCAAATTCCCATAAATTAATTAACCTTAATCCTATTTTAGATAAAAATGGTACTCTTAGGGTTGGCGGACGCATACAACGAGCAATAGTTCCATTCGATGTAAAACACCCCATAATATTACCTACCGAAGATATCGTCACAGAAGTTTTGGTCCGCACAACTCACGAAGCACTACTATGTGGGAATCATACACATTTGTTTACAACGCTAAAACAAAATTATTGGATTATAAATTGCAAGGCTGTAATTCGACGTGTAATCAAGAAGTACATAAAATGTTTTCGATACACTTCAAAGGTTATGCAACCAATGATGGCCGATTTACCAACTAACCGGGTCACACTTGTCAGACCATTTATGTCGACTGGTGTGGATTATGCTGGACCAATATACGTACGACCATCGAAACGCAGAGGATTGAGACCAGACAAATCGTACATTGCTGTGTTCGTGTGTATGAGCACAAAGGCAATCCACCTTGAATTGGCTGGAGATTTATCTACTAATGCGTTTATTGGAGCATTTCGTCGTTTCATATCCCGCCGTGGTCTTTGTCGTGAAATCATTAGCGACAACGGATCAAATTTCATCGGCGCAAAAACCGAACTAAATGAACTTTTTAAAATCGTCAATGATAATGAAATTTCCAATTTTCTTTCACAGAACCAAGTTGATTGGAAGTTTAACCCACCAACAGGTTCTCATTTTGGGGGACTTTATGAGGCAGCCGTGAAATCAATAAAATACCACCTGAAACGAGTATTATCAGAAGCTTTACTCACATATGAAGAAATGGCAACTCTTCTGGCACAGGTTGAATCCATCCTGAACTCCCGACCGCTTTGTGCAAATTCGGATGACGAGCTAAACCCGCTAACACCCGCACATTTTTTAATTGGTCATCCGTACACCTATTTGCCTGATCCAGACACCAGCCATCTCAAACTGAATCAGTTATCGAGATGGCAATACCTCCAGCGACTTCGACAAGAATTCTGGAAAAAATGGCACTTAAGTTATTTAACATCACTCCAAAAAAGAACCAAGTGGCAAACAAACTCATCCGAAATCAAACCGATGATATTGTTTTAATCCACGATAACAACTTACCACCAAGAAAATGGAAACTGGGACGAGTTGTAATATTACATCCCGGAACAGATAACATCGTTCGTGTGGTCACCTTGAAGACAGCATCTGGAATTTATAAACGACCTGTAGTCAAATTATTCATATTACCAATCGAGATATAATTCATGCACTTTCCCCAGGCCGGAGGATGTATAATTTGGCCGTTTATAATTTCACATATAACACATAAGCAAATCACAAGTTATTTGGCACATACTAAAATTTTGAATACACACAGTTTGTATTTGCACACAACACAACACAACAAAGTTTAATATTTACACACATTTATATTAATTATATACTTACCAATTATATTAATGAATTAAAAATATATATTGATGTATTTACCTAAAATTAGAAACATTATATTGAATTAGTTTATTGTTATAACATTATAATATTATAATATTATATACATAAATATTTAAGACTTACCTTTTGATTTGTAAACAAACATAAACATAGACAACTTAACAATAACAATACGATTCAGTTGTCTAATTTATGTACTAAATTGATTATAGTTAATGTTATTTAGAGTAGTACCGTCTATGCACAATTTATTATTATATTTAGTACATATATACTTTATAGTTGATGACGTTTAATTTGTAAAAACCTCTCTCACTTAATTTTCAACAGTCGATTGAATAACAACCAAAATTATTAACGCAAATTATATAAAATATTAAATTTATTAAAACCATTTCATCGAATTTAACGAAGTTTTATTTATTGGAATTCTTCAATCAAATACCAGCTACAACAGTCTCACCTGGATGACCTTCATGTCCAAGTTGTAGAATTCTTTCTCGCAAACTTTTGGGAACAACAATTCTGTTTCCACGTAACAGAATATTTCCAGACATGCACATTTCGTTTCGGAAAAATAAATATTGTGTTAGATTTTCATTACTGCAATTTCCTGAATCTATAGCCGACCTAATGTTTTTAATTTCCTCATCTGTCTCAGATTGTCTTTCGATTTCCTCTATATCAACTGCAACAGCTTCAATTATATATTTTATATGATGCTCACAATCTTCATCAAATGGTTCACACTCTTCTAAATTACATAGTCTTGAAAACGAATCAGCTATATTTAATTTCCCAGGTTTATATATCACTTTATACCTAAATGACTGCAACCTCAACACCCATCTTTCTATTCTTGCACAAGGCCTGGACGTTGGACAAAATATTACTTCAGGAGGTTTATGATCCGTTACTAATTCAAATTCTAACCCGCATAAATATATATAAAATCGTTCGACAGCCCACACAAGAGCACGAGTTTCCTTCTCTGTTCTGAATATTATGACAGCCCACACAAGAGCAAGAGTTTCCTTCTCTTCTCTGAATACTGACTTTCCGTTTCACTCAAACTTTTACTTGCGTAGCAAATAACTCGAGGAACATCATTTTTAAATTGAATTAAAACAGCCCCAAGTCCTACTGGACTTGCATCAGCAATGACCTGGGTTCGGTCTTTCGGATCATAATACCCTAGAGTTTTTATGTCGGCTATTATATTTTTAAGATGCTGAAACGCCTTTTCTTGTTCGAGCAACCATTCAAATTTTCGACCATTTTTAATAAGCTCTCTTAATGAGAAAGTTAAGGTGGCTAAATCTGGTATAAATTTTCCTATGTAAGTTACCAGCCCCAAAAAACTCCTTAACTCATCTACATTGTTTGGCTTACGAAAGCTTTTAAGAGCTTTGATTTTCTGTTCTGATGGTGTAATACCATTTGCTGAAATGTGATGTCCAAGGAAATCCATTTTTTCCACTTTGAATACACATTTTTTTTGAATTGAGAACTAAATTATTATTGGCCAATGTTGTAAGAACGTTATTTAAATTTTTGTCATGATCTTCAGTATCCTTTCCAAAAACGATAATATCATCGATATAATTTAAACAGTTTTCGCATTTAATTAATAAATTTTCCAAAGTTTTTTGGAATATTTCTGGCGCACAATTAATACCAAACAATAATCTCTTATAACGAAACAGCCCTTTCCTTGTAATAAAAGTTGTTATATATCGGCAAGTTTCTTTCAATTCTAAATGATGAAACGCGTTTTGTATATCCAGCCGTGAGAAATATTTAGCATCTTTTAATTGTGGCAGAAAATCTTCCATTGTTGGAAGTGGATGATTTTCCCTTAAAATCGCCATATTAGCTCGACGCATATCGATACACAATCGAAGATCGCCGTTTTCATTTAAAATTGGAACGTGATACCCATTTGCTTGGCTCATGAACTGGCTCAATGATATCTAAATCTACAAGTTCTTGTAACTTGTCAACGATTTTATTTTGAAGTGCGATGGGAACTCGTCGGAACGGTTGAACTATAGGTTTTACAGTTTCATCGATTGAAATTTCTATCAAAACATTATTTATTTTTGGAAATGGTTTAACTGTTGTGATTTTATTAATGTCATTAGATTTCACGCCTTGTAATAAACTATCTAAGCCTAGAGACAGAACTCCTAAGCTTTTTGCCGTTTCTTTTCCTAAGAGAGGTCTTTCTCCTTTTTCGATGACATAAAAACAAGCAACGATTTCATTTTTTTTGTTACCATAATCAATACTAATCTTTGCATCAAAAACTGATATAATCTTAAGAGGTGCTTGACTGGCGTATGCTTTAAAAACTTTCGTGGTAGCGGAACGTACATTTATTATTTTAGCCTTATGTTGTAATTTGTACTTCCATGTTACCTCATCAATTATATTATATGTTGAGCCAGAATCAATTATCATTTTAATATTTACACCTCCAATTTTACACTGAATAATTTCTTCGTTGTCAATTCCAATACTCCAAACAAAACATTCTTCATTTTCATCATCAATTGTTGTCCTATCTTCACTTTCAATAGAACGTATTTTTATTGGTTTATGTATTTTATTATTATTCAACCTAACTGATCTATCATTTAACATTTTACGTTTTCTTGATCTGCAGCATTTTGCAAAATGTCCAAATGCGTCACATTTCTCACATTTGGCTTTCCTAGCTGGACACCTAAAATTTGTAGCAATGTGTTCTTTGCTGCCGCATCTAAAACATTGAATTTTATTCTCACTGGAAATATTAGCTACACAACTTGTACCAGGCTTGAACATTATCGACGATTGATCATTTATCTGCACATGCACTTTGTAGGCTTGTATGACTTCTTCTAAAGTCATCTCTTTTTCTAAAAACTTCTTTTTTAGTTCCGTTGACTCACACGTATCAATAATTTTGTCTTTTAAATTAATGTCCATAATTTCTTGCTCATTTTTTCCAAAATAACACTTAGTTATTTGATTTTGAATTTTCATCCAAAATTTATCAAAAGATTCCCCACTTTGAGCTTTCATATTATGGAATATATGCCTTTCAAATGTCGAATTCCTTTTGGGTGCAAAATAATCGTCCAACTTATTTATTGCAATATCAAAAACTTTAATTGTTTTCTGTTCGTCTTCTTCCACATCTGCCCCAGGGCGATTACAAAAAGTATCCTGTAATTCCATTCCACCATAGTGTAGCAATTTGCTCTTCAGTTTTGATTGACCATGTATGTCTTCCGATTTTGTATAAATAAGAAAGGCTCTCTTCCACCTCGCCCATTCGGATCTAAGCATCGATTCATTTATTGAAGAACACAAAAACGGCTTCAATGAGTTCATTTTTGTTTCATTCATCATAAAATCCAATCCCTGCAAATGTATAAAATACTACTAATTTATACAAAATTGTATGAGTTTTTTTTTTTACTTTCCTTCTTTTCCTTTTTAATATTTTATTTTCCAAACGAAATTTATTTCCTTTGTTTTTAAGTTTTGTTTTGTTTTAATCAAATTCTATTTCACGATTTCGACCACGCGTATTTCAGTCTATATTTTTTTTTATTTTTTTTTTTCGTTTTGTTGGTCGTACTGATTTTTTTTTGTTTATTATATTTTAGTACTAAAATTCAATATAGCTAAAATTTTTTTGTTTTGTTTTTTTTTTTAACCAACGTTTGAGTGCGTAACGAATTTAATCTAGCCTCAAAATTCGATTGGAATTTGATTTATTATTATTTTTTTTTCTTTTTC
Organism: Diogma glabrata; assembly: GCA_963693315.1. Lineage (NCBI taxonomy): Eukaryota > Metazoa > Arthropoda > Insecta > Diptera > Cylindrotomidae > Diogma > Diogma glabrata. The sequence continues at coordinate 37,567,324 of OY856188.1, forward strand.
CTTTTTTTTAGACTCTGCAATTTTAGTTTAGTTTATTGATAATATTTATCATTTTACCAACGTTTGGGTACGTTACGAATTTAATCTAGTCCCAAAATTCGATTGGATTTGTAATTGCATTTATTATCATATTTAATCTATTTTGCGCAGTCATATACAAAATTTCGAGCGTTTAAGCCCTTTAAAATTTAATCAAGCGCCAAAATTCGTCTGGATTCAATAACCTAAACATGTTCATTAAATGAACCTCATTCGCTTACCTACAATTATTAAATGGATGAATACTAAGCTTGGTGTACTTTTATTAAATAATTGTTTAATCCTCGTCGCCACATGTTGTAATCCAAATGAATATTTTAATATTAAATAAAATTACTTTTATATATTTAATTTTAACAAACAATCTTTTATTTAATTAATTCACTCTATCGCTCTTTACATTCTTTGTTGTACTAAAATTATAACTAAAAACATCCAGCTGTCAAAATATAATATTACATTACCCAGGATACCACAATAGGTTTTATTGTTTAGTTATCCATTCTTCAACAAAAGTATAAAAAAACAAAAATGAAAGATTAACGTCCATCTGCACATTTGAACGTATGTTGTTGTAGGACCTTGTTCTTAAAAGGTTTTTATGTGTTGTTGTGACACATATTGTAATTCCTACTACACGACATATTTTATTTTAAAAAAAAATTAAATAAATGAAATAATTTAAATAAATTAAATAAACTAATTAAATTACATGAATTAAATAAACAAAACAAATTTTTTTTAATAAAATGTGTCTTGTAGTAGACAATAAAATATGTGTCACAACAACACATATAAACATATATCCCACAATAACATGCGCTCAAAGGATGCTAATGGACGTAAATCTTTGTTTGTTGTTGTTTTTATATATTTTTTGTATATAATGAAAAACTGAACAATAAGTCCTATAACCTATTACATATAAAATATGACATATTTCATGATAGGATACAAAAATTAAAAATAAAGTAACAGATAAAAAACAAATTTGTTTTAAAAATTTGCAGGAACAAAACTAATATGGAGTTGCCAATAATCCAGAGAGTGACATAATTGTTGATTATGTGACGCTCTATCTTCATCAATGATTAACGCCCAGATATAGAGTTATATAAAGACTTGTTTCTTTGAATAAGCAACAGCGTGCCAACATCAAAGAATATTCCGTAGCTAAGATTGAAGGTGTTACGTTGATTAAATACAGTTCATCCGCCAGCACCCCTAAGATACAACATTGGATAGTGATATCTCACTCCTATTGCGATTGCTATGTGAAATGTCACTCTAACTTATATGCCACAAGCAGTGGAGTACTCGGGGTTGTCATACCCGTGGGTCAAAAATTGGCAAATCAATAAAAACTGATCCCTCCATGCAGAAAAAAATTAAAACAATTAAATAAATTTAATAACTTAACTTAATATATTATATAAATTAAATAAATTATATAAATTATATAAGTTAATTACATAAATTATATATTAAATTAGATAAATTAAATAAATCAAATAAATTAAATTAATTAGATAAATTAAATAAATTAAATAAATTATATAAATTAAATTAATTATATAAATTATATAAATTATATAAATTATATAAATTATATAAATTATATAAATTATATAAATTATATAAATTATATAAATTATATAAATTATATAAATTATATATATTATATAAATTTATATAATTTATATAAATTATATAAATTATATAAATTATATAAATTATAAAATATATTATATAAATTATATAAATTATATAAATTATATAAATTATATAAATTATATAAATTATGTAAATTATATAAATTATATAAATTATATAAATTATATAAATTATATAAATTATATAAATTATATAAATTATATGAATTATTAAATTATATAAACTTTATAAATTATATAAATTATATAAATTTTTATAAATTATATAAATGTAAATGAAAATATATGTAAATTATATAAATTAAATAGATAAAATAAACAAAATAAATTAAATAAACCAAATCAAATAAATACATTCAATAAATTAAATAAATTTATTTAATTGACTTTGTTTGATGAACTACTTAAAGTGTTTTTTATATTATTTTTGATGATTACAAAACGTCTTATACACTTTAAAACTTTATTTTTATTTTTCCAAATATTTTCTGTTTCTAAGAAACCTTCTTCAGGGAATAACATTTTTTTATTACAATAATAAATTACGGTAATAAAAAAATGTTATTCCATGAAGAAGGTTTCTTAGAAACAGAAAATATTCGGAAAAATAAAAATAAAGTTTTAAAGTGTATAAGACGTTTTGTAATCATCAAAAATAATATAAAATTTATTTAATTAGAAAAATTATAAAAATTAAATCAATTAAATAAATTAAATAAATTACATAAATTAAATAAATTCAAAAAATAAATTAATTAAATTAATTAAAAAAAATAAAATTAATTTAATCAATTAAAACTATAAGCTGAACAAATATAATTGCAATAGGTGAAATAAAAACTTTACATTTTATCGAATTTCACAAATTTTGATAAAATCTTGTATGTATGTAATTACAAAATTATAAGAAAAATTAAATAGACTACTTGTGGTTAAGTTTCTATTAGTCTAAATAAATTCACAATAATTTCAATCAAATTTCACCGTTGAAAATGACATTTTCAAAATATCAATACAACCTAGTTTTTTACGGGAGTTTGGTTAAGGTGAATTTATTATCATTTTAATATTGAAAAAAACATTGATTTCATTGATTTCGTTATTCTCTCAATTGTTATTTATTAAAACATCAAATTTTCGACGATTATGTTCGTCATTATCAAGATACTGTATACAAAAAAAGAAAAATAAATGTAAATTTATATTAGGAGGAAACTAGAAATATGAACATTAATTATGACATAACTAACTGAATGTAACTGATAAATATTAGTAAGATATATATATATAACAACTTACATGTAATAAGCAATTGAAGGTAACTGGAGTTTAGCAAATTGTGGTGATATTTATTCTATAATTTTTGTTTGACATTAAAAATGATTTTAGTAAGGAACGGTTTAAAATAACAAAAATAAATTAATTAGAGAACTATTAGGACGAAATATTAACATTATTGAAAAACACTGCACAAAAAAACACCAAATTTGTCTGATATTAAAACTTAACATAACTTAACTAAAATAAATTAATTTAAAAACTTAATTAAAAATGTGTATACACGTTTAAGATAAAAATTTGAATGTTATTGGACTAGTATTAATTAATCACAGAATGCCAGAGTTTAAATGAAACTGTTAAAATTAAAAGTAATTTTAATATTTATTATCTTGTTTAGTGTGTGTGGGTTACATGAATTGGATATTGGTGAAACAGGCTTAGGAAAAAATTGGAGATTTGGTGTAGATATGAGGTGGCTTAGTACTCATGTAGTGTTTAGTTTTATGAGGTCAATGTATATTTTGGCAATACCCATAGTGTCAGATTTTTTATTAATCGAGTTTGGAAAAGACAGGATAAATAAGGATTCTTTGGTGATACGTTTTGAACGGGATTTTTCCTGGCATAAGACTTCTGGATTATCTAAGTCAAAAGTATGTGAAGTGTCACCTATGTGATAAGCTAATGCAGTCGTATAATCTCTTTTGGGGGTATCAAGAGGATTTGGTGTTAGATGGGAAAGGTTATGGGGAGGTTGGAGTAAATTAGAGATAGGGCTGTTAGTGGGAACGGGAGGAGAGGTTTGCTGTTCAGTAACTGTGGGTAGTCTATTTGTTACGTTTGGTATTGTTCTTGGGGAATTCATCATTCTTTTGGAATCCATAGAGTGTTGGTACATTCTTTTTTCGAGATATTGGGATGATTCACCAATGTAGCAGCTAGTACAGTCTTTACAATTTATTTTGTAGACGGTGTTGCATGTTTTGTTTTTAGGAGTTAAATCCTTAAGTCTGGTGAAAAATTTTTTTTTTGATGGTTCGTGTTTCCTGGTCTGAAGGTTATTTTAATTTTATTGGTGGGTAAAAACTCGTTTAAGAGTTTTTCAATTTTGTTTGATAAATTATCAACAAAAATAAGGGAAGTATATAATAAAGGAGTAGTGGATATTAGTGAATTGAGTTCTGGTATAGTACTAGGCATGGGTTGGGGTTGGGGTTCTGTTGGAGGTTGGGACAAGAGAGTTTGTTGAGTCATTATGAATTTGTTGATGTATTTATCTATTAGGTGTGAAGGGTAGTTGTTTTTAGTTAGTCCTTGTTTGATAATGTTACAGTTTTCAGACCAAAATTTTACAGAACTAAGTTTAAGGGTCCTTTCTATTGTTGTTACTATGACATTTCGTTTTTGGGAGAATGAGTGAGAGGATAAAAAATTTAAGAGTCTGTATTTACTGGTAGGTTTCGAGAACCAGTTGTAATGAAGCGCTTTCTCATTGGCGAACCAATGAGAAGGACATAGCAGGAAGCGTACCTAGCGAGATTGATTTTCAAGCCCCAAACTAGCTTCAGCCCATGGGAACGATAAAGTAACCCTGCTACTTCAGCACAAATACAGACATGTACGCTATTCACGAAAGTTTGCAGAAATGGAAAGAAATACAAGTGGAAAAACGAAGACTCTGGCGACCCCTGTTGCGAAAGACCCACGATCAACACGTCCAACCCCTACGTTCACTCACATATGCCCACACACACACACACCCACACGCACACACACACACACACACGCTCACACATACACACGCACACACTCACACCCCTTTATCATTATGGCTGTAGTAATGAAATAAATTTACTCACCCCATGATTAAACCCCGTCCTCCTATTCGAATTCCATCAGCCCTCCATCAGCACGTTGTTCACGTTTGAAATACCCCAAAATTACTTGGTATAAAAACAAATGTTGAATGACTTTGCACGTACGAACGTTGTATCAAACTGTTAGGTAGAAACGTTCAATAAACTAGCAATCGTTGAATACTTTGTTGAATCAAAACGGTAAGTAGAAACGTTATAAAAAAAACTGGTATGATTTTGTTGAATCAAAAAAAAATATTGTAATTGATGAAAACTATTGTTGACTTTGTTGAATCAAGATGATAAGAAGAAACGTTATATAAATTTTGTTGAATCAAAATAAAGTATTGTAATTGATGCAAAATTTTGTTGAACCAAAAATGATGTGATTGAGGTAAAATATTGTTGGATCAAAAATGATACAATGGATGTAAAATATTGCTGAATCAAAAATGGTGTAATGGAGGTAAAATATGGTTGAATCAATAATGATGTAATTGTTGTAAAATATGGTTGAATCGAATAATGATATAATTGATGTAAAATATTGTTGAAACAAAAAAGATGCAATTGTTGTAAAATATGGCTGAATCCAAAACGATGTAATTGTTGTAAAATATGGTTGAATCGAATAATGATATAATTGATGTAAAATATTGTTGAAACAAAAAAGATGCAATTGTTGTAAAATATGGCTGAATCCAAAACGATGTAATTGTTGTAAAATATGGTTGAACCAAAAACGATGTAATTGTGGTAAAATATGGTTGAAACAAATATGATATAATTGAAGTAAAAGATGGTTGAATCAAATAATGATACAATTGATGAAAAATATTGTTGAATCGAAAATGATGTAATTGTTGTAAAATCTTGTTGAAACAAAAACGATGTAATTGTTGTAAAATATGGTTGAATCAAATACTGATACAATTGATGAAAAATATTGTTGAATCAAAAGTGATGCAATTGTTGTAAAATATTGTTGAAACAAAAATGGTAAGTGGAAACGTTATATAAATTCGTAAAATTTTGTTGAATCAAAAATGAGGTAATTCGTGGAACAATTTGAATAGATAAGCGATACTAATAGGCGTGGTATAAAATTAATGGATGCGTTGAAAATTTTGTTGATTAAACTTGTAACCCAGTTGAATACGCTGAAGCCACAATGGGTAAATGTTAAAGGAAGTGCCAATATAGATGAACACGGAGAGAATACGATATAATAATTTGTGTAAAGATATGTTGGCGCCAGTTGTAAATGCGGTTGACTATATGTGCAGTATCAGACGACAGTTTACGCCTGCAACGTTGACCAATTTGCAAATATTGTTGGATACGTTGGACATCAATGCCACAAGCCGTATCAATCCTCGACGAACAAATCTGTAACACGGATGAATAAGTGGAAGCTATCATGCAATAAAATATGCTTCCCAATCTACATCGAAATCATCGTCGAGTATGATACCGATTAATCGACATATAGCACCCACGACGACAAATGTAATTATTCCAACAACAATCGGTTTTTCTCCTTACCAAAAATGCTTTAGTTTTTTTTTTCTTTTTTTTTTGTTCTTTTTATTGACACAATAGTTTAAATTTGTATTCACACATAAGGAGCTTTTATCTAAGAAAAATCAACTCTAATCTTTGATCAATATGAGTATCATGTATCTCACCCTGGATAGAATTTGGGTTTTTGTTTTGTACGGAAAACAAATTTCGTTTTATTTTTGTTTGAATCATATGACTGTTTTGGTTTACCGCCAAATATACACAGACCAATTTCGATTCTTAATATACGGTTATACTGCTTATCTGGTTATGCTAGGTAAAAAAAAAATCTGGTTTTCCTTTCAATAGTTCTGGTTTTTAAATTTCTACGTTATTTGGTGGTTTGGTATATTAATGCACCTCTTTTTTTGAACTCTATCTTCACATTCTTGGGATTAGAAATAAGAGTGTACTAATCTTGGCACTTGGATATTAATTTCTAAATAAAGCCATAACCACAACACTGGAATCTCATAATTAGATTTTAATTACACTTTATTTTTAAGTGGATATACGAGTGTTCTACTCTTTAAATTTTGACCATATATATTTTTATTAATTAACTTATTTTTAATCTAACATACGATTTAAATTTTGACTATATAGATTTTTAATTAATTAACTTATTTTTAATCTAATATACGATTGATCTAATCTTTAAATTTTGACTACATAGATTTTTAATTTAATATACGATTAATCTAATCTTTAAATTTTGGATTATATATATTTTTAATTTAATTAACTTATTTTTTTTTTGTAATAGACGATTGATCTAATCTTTAAATTTTTGATTATATATATTTTTAATTTAATATACGTTTGATCTAATCTTTAAATTTTGGATTATATATATTTTTAATTTAATTAACTTATTTTTTTTTTGTAATAGACGATTGATCTAATCTTTAAATTTTTGATTATATATATTTTTAATTTAATATACGTTTGATCTAATCTTTAAATTTTTGACTATATATATTTTTAATTTAATATACGATTGATCTAATCTTTAAATTTTTGACTATATATATTTTTAATTTAATATACGATTGATCTAATCTTTAAATTTTGGATTATAACTCGGGGTAGCACAAAAGGAATTCTTCGAATCATGCAGCTGGAAAACTATTTAAATTATCCTAACTCGGATACAATTGCACAACAACAAAAAAAACTCACTAAGCGTATATAGCTATGTTTGACATTTATCACTCAAAATCACAGGTTATATCCCTAATCACTGATAATCTTTTAGGTTTACCGTGTACGCATTGACATTCAATTCACAAAAATCTTGTGGGCACAACACTTCATAGTTAGTTTTCCCCGAATCACAAAAAAAAATTTGCATGACCGATTGTTTTTAGTTTAATAACTCTCATTCTCATTTGACCTCATCTTTTGGTAAAAATATATCTCATCTCAAGGTCAACTAGTTATCATCTACTGAAGGTCGTCCTCTTTGGTTAGATATTTCTCGAACGCCATTAGCAAAATTAAATAGTAAATTTATCTTATTTTATGTATATTACACGTATCAATTCGATATCAGGTTCCTGATTCTTATTGATTCATTGGTATCTGTAAATTTATCTACTTAGTCTAAGACCATGCACGGATTAACCGCCCTAATTATTTTCCTATTAAATTAACCAAATTTGTGCTACTCACATCCAATAAACTTCGGTCCGCCAATGTTATCTCATCCTTACTGCCATCTTATCCATCCAGACGTCGGAATTTATCTCCCTTTTAGTTGTTTTCAATCCAATCCAATAATCCTATAGTTTTTCCGAACCAGAAACAAAATCTTTTTTTCAGCACAACAATATGATTGAGTTGACAGAAGGCGAGTGTCACACACAAAAATCAAAATGTAATAGACTAAGAGAGAGAATAAGTTACCGTGCTCATTATATAGTCAAATTTTTAATCTCGCAATAACTCGAATAAAGTATTTAGATGAGAGATAATTAATCTACATCAGATTTTCAAATTATTGGGAACTTATTATAGTTCACAAAACCGTTTGCTACTTGATAATATTGTACTAAAACAAGGTTGGGATCCCCAATATTTCCGACACATTCATAACACGTACAATTGAATTCAAAATGAATCAAATACAGATTCGATCAATGTAGTGATGTTTAGACATTTAATAACTACATTCTGCAATATCAATACCGTGAAGTTCAGATCAATCACGGAAGGATTGTTTAAGGCAAAACACTCATACAAAGACAAATCAAATGTTTAACAAAGCAGAAATAGTAATTCGTTGTATGTCGACGATTGGAAACAAAATACACGTAGCTGTTGTGAGGTTTTGAGAATTTCGTTATTTCATTACGGTTTGTGTTTTGAAACAAAAAAGTTCAAACTCAAGTAGTAAGGCGAGGACAATCGAATGGAAGTATAACGCGCGTCAATTCCAGTGCGTTGCAAGATTAAATTCTGATTAATTTTTTTGTGATTATACGGATGATGATTAAGGAAAGCCATTAATCAATTCAAATCAACCAATATTGCGTTATATTAATGAATAAATAATTCAAGGTAATTAGTGTGATTTTCTTTATCCCATACGTTTGTCCGGCCATTGCAGATTTAGTAGATTCTGAGAAACATAAGGAAACTATGGGTTAAGGAAACTACATGAAATATGACTATTGATGACGAAGGGATGAGAATCTATTACAAGTGGTACAGATTAATATAAGGAACAACAACTAAGGAAACTGCGACTGTAATACACTGCGTTCTGACATTATGCCAGACTAGCCATTACAGAACAAGTGCTTTTTGGACGAGCACCTACGACCAAAAAGAAGTTGACAAAGGCATAGGCTGGTCGCCAATAGACCTTGTATATACATATTAGCTTGGTGAAGCACCCCGACGTACCACAGATTAGCAATCAATGCGATCAGTATTACAAACTCAGTCTTAGCAGAAACAAAGTAACAAAGTATCTAAGAATATGCAAAAAAAAAAACTTTTGGGAGGGGTATCGATGAAATCAGTATTCTACTCTATTGCAAGCGGTGGATAACTAAAATCTTCCAGACCCAATTTCGGGCAGATCTGGGGGTTCCCGAGACTCTAAAGTCACAAAAAAAAATTTATTCAATCTGCTACAGATCGAAAAGAAAAAAAACACCATTGGACCGACTCCTTTAATGAAACGTCCGACACAATTTCGTTTTTACGTTATGCAGGCTCGCAACCCACACCTGAACTAACACGAGTCTCATACTTCTCCGACTGAGCTAGCCGGGCCACACTGTTGTACGCTTCCGTCCCAGTGACTCTGAAGGCTGAGAAAAAAACTGTTCACATAGGTTCAAAGCAACTAATTGAACCACATTCAATACATTCGATCTCGGTATTTTCGCTGGCAAATAGACTACACAAAAAATTTTGAAACAAGACCCGAACACCAAAGTTGATACACACTCACTGAACTGTGAATTCAAGATGAAACTACCCTCATACTTTATGGTCGTCGATAATCTTGACTTACCATGGCGGTGAAACACGCACGAAAGTTACTATCATACTGACAGAAAAAAATTATTGCCGATGTTAGGCACGAATGTCCTTGGAGTGATAAACACCTCTACGTTTAGAAACCAGGTCCTCCAGTTCGTAGGCGGAACCACCTACCAACCTTATTACTCTGGTCTCAATAAACTTCTGTGCAAGTTTAGCAGATAATTTCTTACCGGCGTCACTCAAGATAAAGTTCCTTCGGAATACCGTATCACCTGGTTTAAACAAAGTTACTCGAGCTCGTAAATTGTATCTTTCAGCACTTTTGACAAATGCTTCGGCAGTTAAATCAAGAATTCGAATTCGAATCTTATTAAGATAATCAGGTCGCAGAATCGTTTCACCTGGATCATGAAGACTATTCAATCGTCTCAGCAGTTCATATGACGAACCATGAGTCACCATAGGTATCCCAAACATTGCGTAATATGGGGAACATTTAAGTGTTTGATGCAGGGAACAACGTAGTGCACAAGCGATCTCGCTCAAGTGCATATCCCATTTAGAATGTTCCTCCTTTAAATAGGCTCTAATACCAGATAAAACACTTCTATTTACCCGTTCCGAAGCGTTAGCTTGAGGTGAATATAGCGCTAGTAATGTATGTTTCACTCCGTGCTTCGCCAAGAAATCTCCAAATAGTTTAGACTTAAACTGCGTCCCATTATCGGACACAATAACTTCGGGACAACCAAATACGTGAAAGACATTGGTAGCCAATAGATGACAAATTGGTTCAGCGGTTAGCTTCCGTAAAGGAAATAAAAATGGATATTTAGTAACATGATCTAATACTACAAGGATAGCGATATTCCCGGCCTTTGAACGAGGATAAGGGCCAAGAATATCGATATATAATCGCTGTCCAATTCGTTCTGTTTTCATTTGGGACACCATGGGAGCACGAAGTGGAACATTAGTCGCTTTGATTTCTTTACAGGTCTTACAATTTCCTATGTAAGATTTAACCTGGGTATACATACGAGGCCAATAGTAAAATTTACGAATGTTATATAAGGTTTTTGCTAGACCTCCATGAGATGAGGTAGGAGGATTGTGGGCCCTTGCAATACACTCGTCAGTGTATTCCTCAGGTAACCACAATTTCCAGACCTCACCCTCTGAAGGAATATCAAGATCCAGACAAGCCAATCGTTTATAAACCCGACCAGAAATTACTTTCAGATCAGGCAAGGTACCGTCTGCTTCGGTAACCAGATTTACCAACTCCAGATATCGAGAAGTGTTGAAGAAAGGGGAATTAAGATCTAATTCAGGCACTGGACATAATTCAGAAATGACGTCAACAGAGTCACGTCTTGATAGAGTGTCTGGAACTATGTTTAAACTTCCTTTTCGGTACTCAATATCAAAGACATAACCCTGCAATTTCAAGCTCCAACGAGCCAATCGACCAGAAAGGTCTTTTTGTTGCATTAACCATCTTAATGAAGCATGATCAGTTATGATCTTAAAGGCCTGACCCTCGACATACGCTCTAAATTTCTTTACTCCCAGTACGGCGGCTAGACACTCTTTCTCACTAGTTGAGTAATTGCGTTGCGCAGAATTTAGTTTCTTGGACATGTACGCTATGGGATGTTCCATACCGTCCATGTCACGCTGAAGTAATACACAGCCTATACCGTCATTACTAGCGTCGCACTGGAGAGTAAAAGGTTTAGTATAGTCGGGGTTTATGAGGACTGGTGCTGATATGAGAGCATTTTTGAGATTTATAAATGCTATCTCAGCTTCTGGTGTCCATACGAATTTATTAGAATTTTTCTTCAACAAATCTGATATTGGAGAGGACATAGCAGAGAAATCGGATATAAAACGGCGATAATAACCCGCCATACCCAGGAATCGTCGAATCTGTTTGGACGTACGCGGTGTAGGAAATTCAGAAATAGCTTGCGTTTTATCAGGATCAATTTTTAGCTTACCACCTCCCACTACATATCCCAAATATTTTACATCCGGCAAGAGAAACTTACTTTTTTCCACGTTTATCGTCAAGTTCGCACGTCTAAGACACTGGGAGATATCTTCTAACAGTTTCAGATGGGCCTCAAAGGTATCTGTAACTATTAGAAGATCATCCAAGTATACGAAGACGCACGACTTGAGATGTGGAGGAATTACTTGGTCCATCAATTTGGTCATTGTTTGCGGCGCATTGCACAGTCCGAAAGGCATTCTTACGAACTGATACAATGGCCGCCCTGGGACCGTAAAAGCAGTTTTCTCTCGGGAGTGTTTTTCTAACGGTATCTGCCAGAAAGCGTCTTTCAGATCCAAACTGGAAATGAAATTGCTTTGTGGCAGACGACTCAAGATCCCATCTATCTGTGGAAGGGGGTAAGCATCCTTCTTAGTAACTGTATTGACCTTTCTACTATCCAAACAAAGACGATTCTTCCCAGGTTTGCGAATTAAGACCACCGGACTTGACCATGGGCTGTTTGAAACCTCTATAATACCCAGAGACAACATCCTATCCAGTTCTTCTCCCATCAGTTTCTCAATGGCGGGCGATATTGGATAGTGTCGTTGCTTGATGGGAGCTGCAGTCCCCACATCAATAACGTGTTCCAACAAATGTGTTCGACCCAGACCCATTTTTGAAAATGATGGTAGAAGCTGAATAGTGTTTTGTAGACGTGTTTGATTGTCCATAGACAATTCTGAAATTCCTGACTCCGTAGTCGAAAATGTAGGTAAGTTAAATATCGGGTTAAACAAACCAAAAGCGTTAAAGAAATCTATACCTAGATATAGATTTTGAGTCAAAGACGGGATAATGAAGACGTCCAGGGTTCTGACTTGGTTCATAAATGAAATCTTGGTTTTTACAAACCCCAAGATCTTCTGTCTTTGGCCATCGGCAGTACGAACTACTGCAGACGAATAAGTCAGAAGGTCTGGAGTCTGTACGATTTCTGTAGCAAAATCACCACCAATTACAGTCAAAGACGCTCCACTATCCAACAGTCCAGTATGTTGTTTACCCAATATTGACACTGTGGCATAAGATCTCACATCGTTGTCCAATTTCACAATAGAGGAAATGGTTTTAGTTTTAAACAAATGACGTTGTTGCCAATAAATACGAGAACGGAGCGCAGAGCGCGATGGAATTTTCAACGATGATAATGAATCGACAAATATGTTTGAGCGCACCTTCAGGTATTCGTTCAATCGTTGTTGGAACGATTTGATTTTGGTCCATAATGGAGGTGGTTCAGTATGAACGGGTGTTCGTTTCAATAATTTCATATCAGTATCATGAGTGGGTACCAAATCATTAAAAGTCGCATTTGTAATCGGTGTTTCAGGGGTGACGATAATGGAATTATTATCTGTTTCGTCTCTGTTTGAAATACTTACAGGTAGAGTATTCCAAGAGTGTTCTATCGAATTGGATGTTGAAGCTCGGTTCAACAGTGTATTGTGTACTAATAGGTTATTGGGACTAGTTGATGAAATATTTGAAGGATCAGGAGACAAATTAAATTTGGTCTTAGATGAATCTAAGACAGGTCTTGGGAGCGAGAAAAGGTGTTGGGATTCTGGCCCCCCCTTCGGTTTCCCTGACAATTTTCACAATTAGGACACAACACATCGTCCTTCCCACATCCCCAACAAAACAATCGCTGTGATTCACGACAATCGTGCCACCGATGACCAGGTCGTTTACAGTTCCAACAAATAGTTGAACTGGTTGTTCGTCTCATATTAGGGGCGGGCTGTATTGCCGCGAGTTCGTTAGATGTAATTGGTAACGGTTCAGTTGGCAATTCGCTAATTTGAATTTGTGAGAATTCACGATCCAAGTCCACTTCTGACACCGGTCTAGATGGTCTAATATTATAATCTCGTGGTCTGGTTACTGATTCGGCCCATAATTTTTCACGATCACGGCAGAGCTGGCGCAGATGTTCCAGCCCATAAATGGTAACATATAGTAGCTCCCTTCTAATTTCCAATCGTAAATTGTTGCGTATCAAGGATAATAACTCTGCGTCCGACATCGGTACTCGAAGTTTATCTGCCAGTCGATAAATTGATTGTAAGAATTCGTCAAACAATTCAGTGGGCCGCTGTTTTCTGGCCCTCATCCGCTCCTTTACCTCTTCGTCCGTCTGCCGGTCCTGAAATTCTATTCGAAGAGCATGACACAAGTCAGTCCAAATAAGCTGTCGGTTCTGGCGAAAATATCTCCAGAACCAATCAGCTGCTCGATCTGTGAATAACAGGTGCAGACAACGGGTGACAATAGTAAAATCGTTATTTAAACACATCTCTGTCAGCCGCTCTATCCTGAAGATGAATGCTTCCACATCCAGACCATCGGGTCTGCCTGAGAACGTTACGTTCCAATTTCTAACTGTAGTAGAGTGCTGATCGAGATGTGTTCGTGTTCTAGCTGGAGCAAGAGCAGGATGAGGTTCAGCGAACATTGGTGGTACTGGTACATTATTTTGCACAAACGCATTTACTGGCGTGTAATTTGAATGAACCGATGAATGACGCGGGGTGGTGGGTGATACTGCAATTGGTGCTAGAGGTAACAACACTTCCGGTGCTGGAGCACGTGATTGCATCATTGAGTGATTAATTCTCGAAATTTCCTGATCGATGTGTGCATTTACCGCTTCCTGAAAACCGTGATCTACCGCTGCAGCGGCACCATATATGGGAGATCGTTGAGCTATATTCACTCGCACTTCATCGGCGAGTCGAGATGGTGGAAGACGGTTTGCCAAAGGCGTGGACGAGGGTTGATTTCCGGTACTGGAACGACGTTGCCAACCTGCGGTAACAGATCGAGTCACAGGTCGCGGTGGAGGTGGCACTATTGTATAATTATTTTTATCTATCCCTCGAGGCAACCTTTGTAATTCTGCACGCTCACAAGCGGCTCGACAAATTGGGCAGGTGCGATTCTGCAACAACCAGTCGTTGAGGCAGATGTCATGAAAGAGATGGTTACACCGAGTGAGAAGTTTTACGTCGGCCGGCACTATTTCGTGTTGACAAACAGCACAAGAGCTGGACCTATCCAGCACGTCAATCTTATCAGCGGCAGACATTATGAATCTCAAACCGCCGCACAGGACCAGATCAATAAATACACGTATATGGAGAGCGAAACGAAAATTATTACACTATCGATGTGAACGTTGAATCCAAATAACAATTTAATTACCAACAGAAAAGATTATTTTATTCCAATATTTGATTACTTTGAATATTTTAAAGCAGAATTTAAAAAAATTATATGGAAATTTAGCGTTTCAAACCGCAAACAGCTGCGCAATATTTTTCCTTCAATTCGACAATTATATTAAATCAGATTGATTATTATCTTGATATTATTTTATTACTATTTACGATTGTTTTCCAAGGTGCTGATATATGAACAAAATAAACGGTGAGATTTGAGAGAAAATAGGTATCCTACAAATATGGCAGAAGATGGCAATTATGAAAATTTTCCAGACCCAATTGCGGGCAGGTCTGACGGCTCCCGATACTCAAAACTGAGTGACAGACAAAAAAAAATTATATAAGTGCGGCAAGCCTACCGGTTAGACAAGGAGAATTAACTAGTTCTATCATGCAAAAGTTATATAAAAAAAATTAAATCTAACATGCAAAGATTAATTTAAGTGAATTTAATAGGATTATAAGAGCAGGACTAGGAAGTTTCCCCAACCAATCTTAGACGTTGAATTATTTTAGGACACTAAACGGGTAAACTTAGGCCTCCCGAATCCGACAATTTTCGTTACTTGAAGTAGATTAACAATCAAAAACTTCCTTTTCCTAGTCTCTATTCCTTTTTCCTTTCTTATTTAATAATTATTCTTAACTTACAGTTTGAAGTAACCGAATGTGTCTTCAATTAACCTAAAACATAGATTTTAGTTATGCCCTAATACAAAAAAACTAACAATTTACAAAATCACACATTCGGTACTTTTTCTCCAGACTCCGCAAGATGTTTCCGGAGTATTAGTGTTATTTCTTATGATTTGTTAATAATTTGGTTTCTATGTAATTTCTTGATACTTTATTTTCTTTATAATTTCTTGATAATTTATATACGTTGTAGTTTCTTGATAATTTATATATTATATTACTTCTTGATAAGTTATTTACGTTGTAATTTCTTGATAATTTATTTATTATTGGTTGGACCTAAAATTTATAGATAAACGAATATTAGAGTCTGATATTATCAGCTGTTTTTATTTATTAAATATTAATATTTATTTATTTACGAATTATTTATTTATTATTTATTTTGGACGGAGGAAGGATCAACCACGGGGTGTTCACTCACGCTGGGGTTGAAGGTGGTGACCGCCGATCTTTCTCATTTTGCTTTGTGGTTTTTTTTTTTATGTTTTTACTTTGGGACCAATGAAAATTGAAAGTGTTCTACGTTAAAAGGATGGGAAGTGGAAAAGGATAGGGAACAAGACGGGATGAATAAGGATGGGAGAAGGGAGGGTGAGACAGGAATAAGGTGGGGTATGTGCTGGTAGTGCCTCACCCAGCTGACGAGTGCTGATGGGATGGTCAGAAGATAAAATCCTCTGCACCACCATTCTATCAACAACACTCGGCAGCTGCGATCCACGCCACCCACACATACGGTAAGGTGCTGTGGCAGAGGTGGACCAGTTACACATCAGCATGACAGCCGAGCGAAATCTTCCCTCGACAGCGGGCCAATGCTGTCTTGGAAGAACTTCCTCGGTATCACCCGATGAGAACCAGCACACCTCAACCACAGGGAAGCTAGTATTGCCGGGAGGGGTCGCTAACGTTAGGCAATAGTAGCGCAGGTTGGGCTCTGAAGACCCCGCAAACCCGAAGCCTGACCAGGTGACCAGACTCGGACGAGGTTTGGCGTATACACCAAACCACGTCGTTCTAGGTCTGGCACCTGAGACACCTTCGGCCTTTGAGACGTCTCCAGAAACCCACCCCGTAACTAGGGTCCGTGGGGTTGTAATGCCCATTGAGAATAATTCCGAAAAATTATTCTCACCCATGCGTTTTTAAAAAAAAAATACAAAAAAGGAGAATATTAGCTGGAGGCGTAGGGACGCAACTCCCCATCAAAGTACAGTCTGAGGAATCTCAGACTTCCTTTGCTCCTGCGCGTGCGAAGCAGGGAACTGCTTCCACGCCGCCAGAGTCTTTTACTATTGTTTGGAGGGAATGAAAGTTAATTTAGAAGAAAAAATTTAAAAAAAATTTTCGAATTTTTTTGAAATTATGGAGGGACTCCTCCAGAGTCCTACATTGCTGTAGGGACCCTTAGAGCAGCCCCACGTTGGGCGCCAATTTGTAATGAAGCGCTTTCTCATTGGCGAACCAATGAGAAGGACATAGCAGGAAGCGTACCTAGCGAGATTGATTTTCAAGCCCCAAACTAGCTTCAGCCCATGGGAACGATAAAGTAACCCTGCTACTTCAGCACAAATACAGACATGTACGCTATTCACGAAAGTTTGCAGAAATGGAAAGAAATACAAGTGGAAAAACGAAGACTCTGGCGACCCCTGTTGCGAAAGACCCACGATCAACACGTCCAACCCCTACGTTCACTCACATATGCCCACACACACACACACCCACACGCACACACACACACACACACGCTCACACATACACACGCACACACTCACACCCCTTTATCATTATGGCTGTAGTAATGAAATAAATTTACTCACCCCATGATTAAACCCCGTCCTCCTATTCGAATTCCATCAGCCCTCCATCAGCACGTTGTTCACGTTTGAAATACCCCAAAATTACTTGGTATAAAAACAAATGTTGAATGACTTTGCACGTACGAACGTTGTATCAAACTGTTAGGTAGAAACGTTCAATAAACTAGCAATCGTTGAATACTTTGTTGAATCAAAACGGTAAGTAGAAACGTTATAAAAAAAACTGGTATGATTTTGTTGAATCAAAAAAAAATATTGTAATTGATGAAAACTATTGTTGACTTTGTTGAATCAAGATGATAAGAAGAAACGTTATATAAATTTTGTTGAATCAAAATAAAGTATTGTAATTGATGCAAAATTTTGTTGAACCAAAAATGATGTGATTGAGGTAAAATATTGTTGGATCAAAAATGATACAATGGATGTAAAATATTGCTGAATCAAAAATGGTGTAATGGAGGTAAAATATGGTTGAATCAATAATGATGTAATTGTTGTAAAATATGGTTGAATCGAATAATGATATAATTGATGTAAAATATTGTTGAAACAAAAAAGATGCAATTGTTGTAAAATATGGCTGAATCCAAAACGATGTAATTGTTGTAAAATATGGTTGAATCGAATAATGATATAATTGATGTAAAATATTGTTGAAACAAAAAAGATGCAATTGTTGTAAAATATGGCTGAATCCAAAACGATGTAATTGTTGTAAAATATGGTTGAACCAAAAACGATGTAATTGTGGTAAAATATGGTTGAAACAAATATGATATAATTGAAGTAAAAGATGGTTGAATCAAATAATGATACAATTGATGAAAAATATTGTTGAATCGAAAATGATGTAATTGTTGTAAAATCTTGTTGAAACAAAAACGATGTAATTGTTGTAAAATATGGTTGAATCAAATACTGATACAATTGATGAAAAATATTGTTGAATCAAAAGTGATGCAATTGTTGTAAAATATTGTTGAAACAAAAATGGTAAGTGGAAACGTTATATAAATTCGTAAAATTTTGTTGAATCAAAAATGAGGTAATTCGTGGAACAATTTGAATAGATAAGCGATACTAATAGGCGTGGTATAAAATTAATGGATGCGTTGAAAATTTTGTTGATTAAACTTGTAACCCAGTTGAATACGCTGAAGCCACAATGGGTAAATGTTAAAGGAAGTGCCAATATAGATGAACACGGAGAGAATACGATATAATAATTTGTGTAAAGATATGTTGGCGCCAGTTGTAAATGCGGTTGACTATATGTGCAGTATCAGACGACAGTTTACGCCTGCAACGTTGACCAATTTGCAAATATTGTTGGATACGTTGGACATCAATGCCACAAGCCGTATCAATCCTCGACGAACAAATCTGTAACACGGATGAATAAGTGGAAGCTATCATGCAATAAAATATGCTTCCCAATCTACATCGAAATCATCGTCGAGTATGATACCGATTAATCGACATATAGCACCCACGACGACAAATGTAATTATTCCAACAACAATCGGTTTTTCTCCTTACCAAAAATGCTTTAGTTTTTTTTTTCTTTTTTTTTTGTTCTTTTTATTGACACAATAGTTTAAATTTGTATTCACACATAAGGAGCTTTTATCTAAGAAAAATCAACTCTAATCTTTGATCAATATGAGTATCATGTATCTCACCCTGGATAGAATTTGGGTTTTTGTTTTGTACGGAAAACAAATTTCGTTTTATTTTTGTTTGAATCATATGACTGTTTTGGTTTACCGCCAAATATACACAGACCAATTTCGATTCTTAATATACGGTTATACTGCTTATCTGGTTATGCTAGGTAAAAAAAAAATCTGGTTTTCCTTTCAATAGTTCTGGTTTTTAAATTTCTACGTTATTTGGTGGTTTGGTATATTAATGCACCTCTTTTTTTGAACTCTATCTTCACATTCTTGGGATTAGAAATAAGAGTGTACTAATCTTGGCACTTGGATATTAATTTCTAAATAAAGCCATAACCACAACACTGGAATCTCATAATTAGATTTTAATTACACTTTATTTTTAAGTGGATATACGAGTGTTCTACTCTTTAAATTTTGACCATATATATTTTTATTAATTAACTTATTTTTAATCTAACATACGATTTAAATTTTGACTATATAGATTTTTAATTAATTAACTTATTTTTAATCTAATATACGATTGATCTAATCTTTAAATTTTGACTACATAGATTTTTAATTTAATATACGATTAATCTAATCTTTAAATTTTGGATTATATATATTTTTAATTTAATTAACTTATTTTTTTTTTGTAATAGACGATTGATCTAATCTTTAAATTTTTGATTATATATATTTTTAATTTAATATACGTTTGATCTAATCTTTAAATTTTGGATTATATATATTTTTAATTTAATTAACTTATTTTTTTTTTGTAATAGACGATTGATCTAATCTTTAAATTTTTGATTATATATATTTTTAATTTAATATACGTTTGATCTAATCTTTAAATTTTTGACTATATATATTTTTAATTTAATATACGATTGATCTAATCTTTAAATTTTTGACTATATATATTTTTAATTTAATATACGATTGATCTAATCTTTAAATTTTGGATTATAACTCGGGGTAGCACAAAAGGAATTCTTCGAATCATGCAGCTGGAAAACTATTTAAATTATCCTAACTCGGATACAATTGCACAACAACAAAAAAAACTCACTAAGCGTATATAGCTATGTTTGACATTTATCACTCAAAATCACAGGTTATATCCCTAATCACTGATAATCTTTTAGGTTTACCGTGTACGCATTGACATTCAATTCACAAAAATCTTGTGGGCACAACACTTCATAGTTAGTTTTCCCCGAATCACAAAAAAAAATTTGCATGACCGATTGTTTTTAGTTTAATAACTCTCATTCTCATTTGACCTCATCTTTTGGTAAAAATATATCTCATCTCAAGGTCAACTAGTTATCATCTACTGAAGGTCGTCCTCTTTGGTTAGATATTTCTCGAACGCCATTAGCAAAATTAAATAGTAAATTTATCTTATTTTATGTATATTACACGTATCAATTCGATATCAGGTTCCTGATTCTTATTGATTCATTGGTATCTGTAAATTTATCTACTTAGTCTAAGACCATGCACGGATTAACCGCCCTAATTATTTTCCTATTAAATTAACCAAATTTGTGCTACTCACATCCAATAAACTTCGGTCCGCCAATGTTATCTCATCCTTACTGCCATCTTATCCATCCAGACGTCGGAATTTATCTCCCTTTTAGTTGTTTTCAATCCAATCCAATAATCCTATAGTTTTTCCGAACCAGAAACAAAATCTTTTTTTCAGCACAACAATATGATTGAGTTGACAGAAGGCGAGTGTCACACACAAAAATCAAAATGTAATAGACTAAGAGAGAGAATAAGTTACCGTGCTCATTATATAGTCAAATTTTTAATCTCGCAATAACTCGAATAAAGTATTTAGATGAGAGATAATTAATCTACATCAGATTTTCAAATTATTGGGAACTTATTATAGTTCACAAAACCGTTTGCTACTTGATAATATTGTACTAAAACAAGGTTGGGATCCCCAATATTTCCGACACATTCATAACACGTACAATTGAATTCAAAATGAATCAAATACAGATTCGATCAATGTAGTGATGTTTAGACATTTAATAACTACATTCTGCAATATCAATACCGTGAAGTTCAGATCAATCACGGAAGGATTGTTTAAGGCAAAACACTCATACAAAGACAAATCAAATGTTTAACAAAGCAGAAATAGTAATTCGTTGTATGTCGACGATTGGAAACAAAATACACGTAGCTGTTGTGAGGTTTTGAGAATTTCGTTATTTCATTACGGTTTGTGTTTTGAAACAAAAAAGTTCAAACTCAAGTAGTAAGGCGAGGACAATCGAATGGAAGTATAACGCGCGTCAATTCCAGTGCGTTGCAAGATTAAATTCTGATTAATTTTTTTGTGATTATACGGATGATGATTAAGGAAAGCCATTAATCAATTCAAATCAACCAATATTGCGTTATATTAATGAATAAATAATTCAAGGTAATTAGTGTGATTTTCTTTATCCCATACGTTTGTCCGGCCATTGCAGATTTAGTAGATTCTGAGAAACATAAGGAAACTATGGGTTAAGGAAACTACATGAAATATGACTATTGATGACGAAGGGATGAGAATCTATTACAAGTGGTACAGATTAATATAAGGAACAACAACTAAGGAAACTGCGACTGTAATACACTGCGTTCTGACATTATGCCAGACTAGCCATTACACAGTTAGTGTCGATTGAACTGTCGGGATTTAAATGTAAGGTCATGTCTAAATAGTTCAATGTGTTGTTATGCTGTTGCTCATATGTAAATTTTAATCGGTCATGGAAATCGTTCAAAGTGGAGATGGTATTATTAATTTCAGAAGGTGGTAAGGTGAATAAAAGGTCATCGACGTATTTGACTATTATGGATGGCGTGTAATTCAAACGGGGGATCGAGATGTCGAGGAGTTCATTCATTATAATATCAGCTATAATGGGGACAAGAGGACAACCCATTGCACCTCCAAAAGTTTGCTTATAGAATTTGTTATTAAATGAAAAAAAGTTGCAATCTTCGCAGCAGAATTTTACCAATCTTATAAATAAATCCTGTGGGATGGAAGTTACTGTTTCTAATTGTTCCCATCGATTGTGAATTATATCGTAAAGGATGTTCATGGGAATGTTTGTAAACAGCGACACCACGTCAAAGGAGATTAATTGATGGTCATGATGGATGAAATCTATTGAATCTAATTTGGTTTTAAGGTTGTAGGAATTTTTTACGTTGTAAGTGTCTGAGGAAATATGTTGAAGAATCTTTGATAAAAATTTTGATAGGTTGTATGCTGGCGTCCCTATCCAGGATACGATAGGTCTTATCGGTATTTCAGCCTTGTGTATTTTGGGAAGACCATAAAGTTTTGGTTGGTTACTATTATATATTGTCAGATGTTTTCTGGTTTGGATACTGATGTAGTCTTTATCTTGTAATTCTTTGACCAAAGCATTGTTTTTAGTTTGTAGAGAATTGGTTAAGTCACGTTTTAATACATTATATGTGTTCGAATCACTAAGTAAGAGATTTAATTTATGGATGTAATCATTCTTGGACATGGCTACTGTTATATTGCCTTTGTCGGCCGGTAGAATTATCAACTCAGGGTGGTTTTTTAGGAAATTTTGGGTTATTATTGAGTATTTGTTCAGGATGTTAGATGAGGAGGGTTGGTGATTGCGGTGGGAAAATTGATAGTGTTTAATAAGGTTTGCTATCCTAAACCGAATAATATCCGTTGTTTTTTCATTGAACTTTCCCATTTGGATTACTTGTTCAGTATCCGCTATTAGGTCGAAACATGGGAGGTTTTTAGGTGAATACGGGATAGAAAATTTGGGACCTAGAGATAGGAGAATAGATGTTTCAGGTGGGAACTCGATATCTGTGAGATTTACAAACCAATCTTGATTAAATTGGAAATCTATCTTTACTGCTCTATTGGATAAATTTAGGAGTTTGTTAGAGATGATACTCATGTACTTTGAGTGTTGAAGAATGTAAGCGTTGGTCTGAATCTTTTGAACTATGGTAAAGAGATAGGGAGGTATATTTCTGTTTAAGAAACTATTTAAGGTGCGGTGTTCTTGTTCTATCATGTTTAATTTACCGAAAGTGTTTATGATTTCTAGTTTTAAAAGTGTTTTGTTTACTAATTTAACTAATTTATCTAATTTAAATATTACATGCCCATTAGTTGATTCGATGAAATTCAGATGTTTGCTGTGATTTGATATGAAGTCCGGAATGATGTCGTTGGATCGACATTGTAAAAGAAAATGTTTCCTGGTTAATATTCTTGCAAATTTCCTAGAGTTGTTAATATATCTTTTTGTGAACGTAGAGATTTCAGTGCCGAAATCATATTCGATTTGTTGGAATAAGCTAATATTCATTTTAAGTAATAAGTTCCAAAATAATGTTGAAATATAAAAAAAGAAGTGAAGACAATTTGATTTCTTGCTGTGATAGAGTTATTTGAACTGTTGAAATTGTAAACTGGTTGTTGTGAAGGTTGTACCCGTATTTTTAATTGTTTGTTGCTTTTTTTTTCACCATTTATTACGTGGATAATTTATTACGGGAGTTTGGTTAAGGTGAATTTATTATCATTTTAATATTGAAAAAAACATTGATTTCATTGATTTCGTTATTCTCTCAATTGTTATTTATTAAAACATCAAATTTTCGACGATTATGTTCGTCATTATCAAGATACTGTATACAAAAAAAGAAAAATAAATGTAAATTTATATTAGGAGGAAACTAGAAATATGAACATTAATTATGACATAACTAACTGAATGTAACTGATAAATATTAGTAAGACATATATATATAACAACTTACATGTAATAAGCAATTGAAGGTAACTGGAGTTTAGCAAATTGTGGTGATATTTATTCTATAATTTTTGTTTGACATTAAAAATGATTTTAGTAAGGAACGGTTTAAAATAACAAAAATAAATTAATTAGAGAACTATTAGGACGAAATATTAACATTATTGAAAAACACTGCACAAAAAAACACCAAATTTGTCTGATATTAAAACTTAACATAACTTAACTAAAATAAATTAATTTAAAAACTTAATTAAAAATGTGTATACACGTTTAAGATAAAAATTTGAATGTTATTGGACTAGTATTAATTAATCACAGAATGCCAGAGTTTAAATGAAACTGTTAAAATTAAAAGTAATTTTAATATTTATTATCTTGTTTAGTGTGTGTGGGTTACATGAATTGGATATTGGTGAAACAGGCTTAGGAAAAAATTGGAGATTTGGTGTAGATATGAGGTGGCTTAGTACTCATGTAGTGTTTAGTTTTATGAGGTCAATGTATATTTTGGCAATACCCATAGTGTCAGATTTTTTATTAATCGAGTTTGGAAAAGACAGGATAAATAAGGAGGATTCTTTGGTGATACGTTTTGAACGGGATTTTTCCTGGCATAAGACTTCTGGATTATCTAAGTCAAAAGTATGTGAAGTGTCACCTATGTGATAAGCTAATGCAGTCGTATAATCTCTTTTGGGGGTATCAAGAGGATTTGGTGTTAGATGGGAAAGGTTATGGGGAGGTTGGAGTAAATTAGAGATAGGGCTGTTAGTGGGAACGGGAGGAGAGGTTTGCTGTTCAGTAACTGTGGGTAGTCTATTTGTTACGTTTGGTATTGTTCTTGGGGAATTCATCATTCTTTTAAAGAATGATGAATTCCCCAAGAACAATACCAAACGTAACAAATAGACTACCCACAGTTACTGAACAGCAAACCTCTCCTCCCGTTCCCACTAACAGCCCTATCTCTAATTTACTCCAACCTCCCCATAACCTTTCCCATCTAACACCAAATCCTCTTGATACCCCCAAAAGAGATTATACGACTGCATTAGCTTATCACATAGGTGACACTTCACATACTTTTGACTTAGATAATCCAGAAGTCTTATGCCAGGAAAAATCCCGTTCAAAACGTATCACCAAAGAATCCTTATTTATCCTGTCTTTTCCAAACTCGATTAATAAAAAATCTGACACTATGGGTATTGCCAAAATATACATTGACCTCATAAAACTAAACACTACATGAGTACTAAGCCACCTCATATCTACACCAAATCTCCAATTTTTTCCTAAGCCTGTTTCACCAATATCCAATTCATGTAACCCACACACACTAAACAAGATAATAAATATTAAAATTACTTTTAATTTTAACAGTTTCATTTAAACTCTGGCATTCTGTGATTAATTAATACTAGTCCAATAACATTCAAATTTTTATCTTAAACGTGTATACACATTTTTAATTAAGTTTTTAAATTAATTTATTTTAGTTAAGTTATGTTAAGTTTTAATATCAGACAAATTTGGTGTTTTTTTGTGCAGTGTTTTTCAATAATGTTAATATTTCGTCCTAATAGTTCTCTAATTAATTTATTTTTGTTATTTTAAACCGTTCCTTACTAAAATCATTTTTAATGTCAAACAAAAATTATAGAATAAATATCACCACAATTTGCTAAACTCCAGTTACCTTCAATTGCTTATTACATGTAAGTTGTTATATATATATGTCTTACTAATATTTATCAGTTACATTCAGTTAGTTATGTCATAATTAATGTTCATATTTCTAGTTTCCTCCTAATATAAATTTACATTTATTTTTCTTTTTTTGTATACAGTATCTTGATAATGACGAACATAATCGTCGAAAATTTGATGTTTTAATAAATAACAATTGAGAGAATAACGAAATCAATGAAATCAATGTTTTTTTCAATATTAAAATGATAATAAATTCACCTTAACCAAACTCCCGTAATAAATTATCCACGTAATAAATGGTGAAAAAAAAAGCAACAAACAATTAAAAATACGGGTACAACCTTCACAACAACCAGTTTACAATTTCAACAGTTCAAATAACTCTATCACAGCAAGAAATCAAATTGTCTTCACTTCTTTTTTTATATTTCAACATTATTTTGGAACTTATTACTTAAAATGAATATTAGCTTATTCCAACAAATCGAATATGATTTCGGCACTGAAATCTCTACGTTCACAAAAAGATATATTAACAACTCTAGGAAATTTGCAAGAATATTAACCAGGAAACATTTTCTTTTACAATGTCGATCCAACGACATCATTCCGGACTTCATATCAAATCACAGCAAACATCTGAATTTCATCGAATCAACTAATGGGCATGTAATATTTAAATTAGATAAATTAGTTAAATTAGTAAACAAAACACTTTTAAAACTAGAAATCATAAACACTTTCGGTAAATTAAACATGATAGAACAAGAACACCGCACCTTAAATAGTTTCTTAAACAGAAATATACCTCCCTATCTCTTTACCATAGTTCAAAAGATTCAGACCAACGCTTACATTCTTCAACACTCAAAGTACATGAGTATCATCTCTAACAAACTCCTAAATTTATCCAATAGAGCAGTAAAGATAGATTTCCAATTTAATCAAGATTGGTTTGTAAATCTCACAGATATCGAGTTCCCACCTGAAACATCTATTCTCCTATCTCTAGGTCCCAAATTTTCTATCCCGTATTCACCTAAAAACCTCCCATGTTTCGACCTAATAGCGGATACTGAACAAGTAATCCAAATGGGAAAGTTCAATGAAAAAACAACGGATATTATTCGGTTTAGGATAGCAAACCTTATTAAACACTATCAATTTTCCCACCGCAATCACCAACCCTCCTCATCTAACATCCTGAACAAATACTCAATAATAACCCAAAATTTCCTAAAAAACCACCCTGAGTTGATAATTCTACCGGCCGACAAAGGCAATATAACAGTAGCCATGTCCAAGAATGATTACATCCATAAATTAAATCTCTTACTTAGTGATTCGAACACATATAATGTATTAAAACGTGACTTAACCAATTCTCTACAAACTAAAAACAATGCTTTGGTCAAAGAATTACAAGATAAAGACTACATCAGTATCCAAACCAGAAAACATCTGACAATATATAATAGTAACCAACCAAAACTTTATGGTCTTCCCAAAATACACAAGGCTGAAATACCGATAAGACCTATCGTATCCTGGATAGGGACGCCAGCATACAACCTATCAAAATTTTTATCAAAGATTCTTCAACATATTTCCTCAGACACTTACAACGTAAAAAATTCCTACAACCTTAAAACCAAATTAGATTCAATAGATTTCATCCATCATGACCATCAATTAATCTCCTTTGACGTGGTGTCGCTGTTTACAAACATTCCCATGAACATCCTTTACGATATAATTCACAATCGATGGGAACAATTAGAAACAGTAACTTCCATCCCACAGGATTTATTTATAAGATTGGTAAAATTCTGCTGCGAAGATTGCAACTTTTTTTCATTTAATAACAAATTCTATAAGCAAACTTTTGGAGGTGCAATGGGTTGTCCTCTTGTCCCCATTATAGCTGATATTATAATGAATGAACTCCTCGACATCTCGATCCCCCGTTTGAATTACACGCCATCCATAATAGTCAAATACGTCGATGACCTTTTATTCACCTTACCACCTTCTGAAATTAATAATACCATCTCCACTTTGAACGATTTCCATGACCGATTAAAATTTACATATGAGCAACAGCATAACAACACATTGAACTATTTAGACATGACCTTACATTTAAATCCCGACAGTTCAATCGACACTAACTGGTTCTCGAAACCTACCAGTAAATACAGACTCTTAAATTTTTTATCCTCTCACTCATTCTCCCAAAAACGAAATGTCATAGTAACAACAATAGAAAGGACCCTTAAACTTAGTTCTGTAAAATTTTGGTCTGAAAACTGTAACATTATCAAACAAGGACTAACTAAAAACAACTACCCTTCACACCTAATAGATAAATACATCAACAAATTCATAATGACTCAACAAACTCTCTTGTCCCAACCTCCAACAGAACCCCAACCCCAACCCATGCCTAGTACTATACCAGAACTCAATTCACTAATATCCACTACTCCTTTATTATATACTTCCCTTATTTTTGTTGATAATTTATCAAACAAAATTGAAAAACTCTTAAACGAGTTTTTACCCACCAATAAAATTAAAATAACCTTCAGACCAGGAAACACGAACCATCAAAAAAAAAATTTTTCACCAGACTTAAGGATTTAACTCCTAAAAACAAAACATGCAACACCGTCTACAAAATAAATTGTAAAGACTGTACTAGCTGCTACATTGGTGAATCATCCCAATATCTCGAAAAAAGAATGTACCAACACTCTATGGATTCCAAAAGAATGATGAATTCCCCAAGAACAATACCAAACGTAACAAATAGACTACCCACAGTTACTGAACAGCAAACCTCTCCTCCCGTTCCCACTAACAGCCCTATCTCTAATTTACTCCAACCTCCCCATAACCTTTCCCATCTAACACCAAATCCTCTTGATACCCCCAAAAGAGATTATACGACTGCATTAGCTTATCACATAGGTGACACTTCACATACTTTTGACTTAGATAATCCAGAAGTCTTATGCCAGGAAAAATCCCGTTCAAAACGTATCACCAAAGAATCCTTATTTATCCTGTCTTTTCCAAACTCGATTAATAAAAAATCTGACACTATGGGTATTGCCAAAATATACATTGACCTCATAAAACTAAACACTACATGAGTACTAAGCCACCTCATATCTACACCAAATCTCCAATTTTTTCCTAAGCCTGTTTCACCAATATCCAATTCATGTAACCCACACACACTAAACAAGATAATAAATATTAAAATTACTTTTAATTTTAACAGTTTCATTTAAACTCTGGCATTCTGTGATTAATTAATACTAGTCCAATAACATTCAAATTTTTATCTTAAACGTGTATACACATTTTTAATTAAGTTTTTAAATTAATTTATTTTAGTTAAGTTATGTTAAGTTTTAATATCAGACAAATTTGGTGTTTTTTTGTGCAGTGTTTTTCAATAATGTTAATATTTCGTCCTAATAGTTCTCTAATTAATTTATTTTTGTTATTTTAAACCGTTCCTTACTAAAATCATTTTTAATGTCAAACAAAAATTATAGAATAAATATCACCACAATTTGCTAAACTCCAGTTACCTTCAATTGCTTATTACATGTAAGTTGTTATATATATATGTCTTACTAATATTTATCAGTTACATTCAGTTAGTTATGTCATAATTAATGTTCATATTTCTAGTTTCCTCCTAATATAAATTTACATTTATTTTTCTTTTTTTGTATACAGTATCTTGATAATGACGAACATAATCGTCGAAAATTTGATGTTTTAATAAATAACAATTGAGAGAATAACGAAATCAATGAAATCAATGTTTTTTTCAATATTAAAATGATAATAAATTCACCTTAACCAAACTCCCGTAATAAATTATCCACGTAATAAATGGTGAAAAAAAAAGCAACAAACAACCTAGTTTCTTAACCTGTCCTATATTTTTTCTCATTCCTCGTTAGGACCGTCTCATGGTGTGGGATTACGGCACAATTTGTAACGAAACAAATATTGTTGTTGAGGAATATAGCTACAGCCATTTCATTTCTTCGAGCAAGTAAAAACAAGAGATTATCAAGCATAAGTAAAAATGAACGAATAGAGTTCAGCCGTGGCTTATTATACTTCACTGCTATTGCCAGGAGTATGTAAGATTACGTTATCTCGTTTGTAAATAGAAGAGTCTGGAATACGCGGAGGGTTGTCACACTCGTAGATATAATATAAAAAAATATTACCAGATTTCCTTTTTAATATTTCACTGGTTTACCCAAAATATTTTTGGTTTTTATTTGAATAATTTGATACACAACAACTCCTTTATCTCCTACACTAAAGCTATTGCTCACTTTTGAGTATTTTAAACGTTTTGAAGAAAACAAAAATATGTGTTTTCGAATTGTCGTAAAATTTGTTAAATAATTTTCATATAATTTTCATTTTCTCTTCATTGTTATTGTTGTTGATTTGTTGTTTAGGCAATGCAGAATATAAAATGTTAAACAACAAAATTAGATTAGATTATCGTTATTAGTATTCAGACAGTGAAATGATAAATCAAATTTTATTCAAAACTATATGAACATATGCATTTAAAGTTTTGTAGATTTCTGTTAACATATAAATAAAAGAAAATACAATATGGATATGAGTTATATAGAAATCCTCTGTTTGCAGATATATTTTATTATGAATAAAGTGAAAATAATCGAATATTGTCATAAATTTTAGTAAGAAGCTACAAGACAAAGCAATATGTTTTTTTTTTGGTAAATAAAAGTATGCTTATGCATACATAAAAAGTTTAGTAGTTAGTTTTTTCGATTCTCAAGTTTGCAACAAATTTATGCTTTTCGTATTTTTTTCAAAAGCTGACCCACACATCTTTCTGTTCGTCCTACAACAATTTACTTTGTTCTATTTCTATCGTTAACTTTCTGTCATTAACAAAACTATTTATTTCTAAAATTGTCGATTTTAATTATAAACCACACTATTTTACTTTTTAAATAATTATAACTTAAAATATTTAATTATTCATTTAAATATAATCTAACTGAAAACTTCTGCTATAAAACTTTATTGAAATTTATTTTCACAACGCAAACTTACTTGTAAGCTAATGAAATCGTTTTATTTTTAATTAGTTTCAAAAATTTTTGTTTTTGTCTATAAAATTATAAATTTTTCTATTTGAACTATAATAATATAATAATGAAGATATCACGTATTATTTCGATTATTCTATTTTGGGGCAACCTCGTTTTAAAGTTTAAACTACTTTGTATGCAAAGCAAGAAACTGAATTTCTGTTTGTTTTTCTTGTGTTTCAATTTATTTGTTTTTTTTTTCTTTGTAAGGATATTTTTATAATTAGATGGGGAAAAAGTTTTAAAGTTTTCTTTTATTTTGTGGAAGAGCAAATAATTTAGGATTAATTGAAATTTATTTTATTTGGAGACGTGCTAACGTTATTTAAAAGGAATCAGAATAGTATATCAGTAGTTTTGTAAAAAAAACTGTAACGTCAAAATAACGTGATTACTATATAAAATTGGTAATAGATCGAAGAAGCTCTAGCTTTCATCATTTTTCGATACAAACCTAAAGTATCCACTAAAGATGATGACATTCCTTGAATGGTTATTTGATCAAGCACAATCTTCATCACGCTGCTTGTTTTGTCACCTTTTTCAGTTTTTATCTCATTCGCTAAGATTTGCGACATTTAAATTTTCTGGATTTCAAAAATTAGTCTAAATTCTAACTCTTTGGCTATTATGCATGTTTCTATGGGTTAAACTATATACATCTTAGATTTTTTATTTTTCGAACAAAAACATTGACTGCAAAATAAAATGTTTGAAAATTTATTAATTCAAATGTTCGCCAAAACACTTCCTCTCTAGTGTCATTGAAGGAGGAAGGCTGTAAAAGTAAGCAAGAAGAAGTATTTTAGTGTGACAGAGCACAATGAAAGCGAGTGGGAGTTTCAGTTGCTCTATTTTCTCGTGTAATTGTGGATGCAGGGTGGAATATATACTGTTGAGAAATGGATTACAATCTTTTTAGTTGATATAGTAGCGTTTGTGTCTGTAGAGGTAGTACGAGAAGAGTAGGATGTGTCCGAAGAAGAGGAATGGATGGACATTATTTGTAAAAGATGATATTTTGACTGCACGACTGCACGACTGCGATTAGTACTCAAAGTTGGTGAGTTTTGAGTTAAGTCCTCTCTAAAAATTTCATTAATGCAAAGTTTAAATTTGTCGATGAGAACTCGAAAGTGTTGACCTTTACGGTCAATAACGAATTTTGTATCATCGGTTCCAATGACTGGGTAGGAACCTTCGTATGGTGCTTAGAGCGATTTACGAACTAAGTCCGTAAGTAAAAAGACATGCAAACAAGACTCGAGGGCCTTAAAATTGTAAACTTTACGAGAAATATGTCTTGAAGCAATAAAAGGCCGAAGGTGGTTAAAGTGTTGATACAGCTAACGAAATCGGACTGAAGAGTGGAGTCCCTGTAGAAGGTACTCCAAAACGTGCAATCCAATTGAAGTCAAGAGCTGAAGCAACCGTTCAGCGGTGATATCCGAGATATGGAAAGATTCAGGGAAGCAAGTACAGCGTCAATGATTACGACAGAGTAGCATTTGTCCTCAGAAGTAGGAATTGGACCAATAATGTTCTTTGAGTATGCCGAGGAACTTTTGTCTTTTGGCAAGCCAGGCAATTTTGTGCGATTTGTCGTGTATATCCTTTTAAGGGATAAAGTCGTTGGCCCGACTTTATCAGTACGGAGTTTGACAGAAATGTGAACTCCAACGTGAGATAAATTGTGGAAGCTATTGAAAACAGATTGGCGAAATTACTTTGGAATCCTTCCTTGAGTTTATTATCGTTGAACTGAGCGTCAGCAATTTCGTTTTGTCGTAGTTAATGTTTTCTGGAATTGATATTTACTCAACATGAGAATGTGTATCGGTAGCAAAATTATCAATTCCCAAAATGTGATGAGTATCAGTCGTAAACTGATGCGATTCGTCAAGCCGTACAGAGAATAAACTAAGTGGTGTCCAACTGTCATTAATTTTGTATTGAAAAACTACGCGAAGTCTCTTGTTTGAAGCGTTGGCCATCGCAAAAAGTTTGGGAGAACAAGAGGGATGGGTTATACCAGCTGCCTCACTGAGATGCTGCCTGCAAAAGTCGAATGCATGAATCATCGTTGGCTGTTTATCATTCTTTGAAAACGACGAAGTTGCATAACCGTTTTGGTATGTCCGTAAAGAAAAATAGCATCGAAACGTTTAAGAGTTGGTTTGATTCCAGCTGGATCAATCAAATGTCCTAGAAAGTCAACGTTGGTCTTAGCATTGATAAATGTTTATAATGTGACGAGCGTCAGAAGGACGCTCAAAAACAGGTCTAAAACGTTTGAAGTGCTCCTTAAAGATTTCAATCAGGAAGTCATCTATGTAGGTGAAGCAAACATTTAGGTCTTTTAGAAGCAAATGCATATCCTCTGCAAGGATGGCGCAGCATTCTACAACCAAAAAGTCATTCGAACATTTTGGAAGAGTCCGAACGGAGTAGAAATTGCAGTTTTTGTAATATCGCGCTCATCAATAAGAATTTGGACGAGATCATATGTAGAAAAAATCCTAAATGTGTGGAATAGAATATTTGCCAGGAATAGTGAAATTACTAAAAATGTCAAACGCAAAGTCTTTATTCGCTGATTCATTCAAAGATGAGAGAACCAAGAACTGTTACACGACCGAAAAATGCCTTAAGACATCACTAAGTCAAATTCCGTCTTTGCTATAATTAACAGGTGTTTCAATAACGTGTGGTTTTGGACGACTGTCGACGGTGTTGGTATGACTGTCATCACATGCCGTCATGTGTGAGAAACCTGACAGTTTTTTGGAAAAATGTAGAGGCAGAGGAATTAGAGTATGTAGTCGCAATAATGTTTGTACTCTGGATCATATATTAAGCCATCTCTCTTGTTGTAATAGCGATAATAGCAAATTCCATCAAACATTAAAACGAGCAACTTGGACCGTGGCCACATGGGAAAGCGGTTCGATCATTTAGATCTTAATTTTCAGGAATCGTTTCGATCTCTACATCTACTCCAAAAATGAGGGAAAGGTCGACTGATTTTTTGTTGTTGTTTGGCATTGAGAAACTGTGTTTTTAGATTTTTGAGTTGATCAGTCAGTGCTATTATCTCAATTAAGGAAAGGAAAACAGTTGGGCCAACCTAATTAGAGAAATTTGAAGAGAAGAAAATATACTTTGTATGGTTTCTCAGTCGTTGTTTGCAAATCAACGCCTACCATAGCAATAACAGTGCGCATAGCTGTAGGATGTTTTTCTTAATAAAACAACTTTTCAGAGTTGTCTCTGGAAATGAGTTTTGAAATTCAGCGACCATATTCCGGAATAATTGTGATAGCTTTCTATCCCCAAGGTCCATACCGCGTAATACATTGCGTACGCAATCTGAACTGCTGCTTGATGGGCGATAATAGGAGCGATCTGAATCGGGCCTTATCAAGACTTTACTGACCAATGTCCTCAATGTGGGAGTAAACATACTAAGTACATGGCCATATTTAGTTTGTTGGATCTTGATATTCGCCGACAAGGATTGCCAACTTGTTTTCTTTCATCAATCCACTACAAATTATTTCGATTATTTGAAGTTTTGAAGTCGTTTCTAATTATTTGATCTGTTAACAAAACCGTATAAATGAACTCTGAACAGTAAAAGAAAATTAATTTACAAAAACTTAAAACAAATGAAACAAAAGAATCAAAAGCCAAATTTGAAATCTACTTTAAAAAATTATTTTCCTTCCATAATGGATTTCTCTCCAATTATCACATGAAAACTATGTTTGGAAAAGTTAAAATCAAAAAACTTTTTCTTTTCATTTTCATTTTTGTTGTTGTTGATTTTTCCTTTGAAATTTTTTTATACGAGTATATACACGTTTATTCTATACTAATTTTATTAGTGTTACATTGTTTGGTTTTGTTCTTGAATTAAAGTTTTTCAAACGAGTTGAAAGAAAATAATAGAACTTTTTGAGTCGGAAACGTGTTTGTTTCTATAAAAGCTCTAAAATTTTATTTTACTCTAAAAAATTAAATGAAAGTAATTGGATACAATGTAAAGGAGTAAATAACAATAATTAATTAACCAGTTCGATAACCTTTAATTCAACCTACAATATTCTAAATCTTTTTTCATTATCATTTAACAAATCATCTTACTTTAACATTTCTACTAATTACGTTCATGTCGAGGATTAATTACCAAATTTACTTTTATTAAACATCGTTACAATAATCACCGTTTTTTTCGTAACAAAACAAAAAACTAACATAATCGATTAATTTTTTTGTTTCGAGTAGGAAAAACAATTTCCATAGTCTATTGTACGTCAATAATTGGTTGGCGTGTTACGATTTAATCAAAATGTAGTATTTTGCTTACAAAATATCCGTTTGACCATTCGATTCAATTGTTTCCGTTGAACAAATTTTTTCTGAACAATTTTCAACTTAATTAGTCAAAACAAATTAGATGTACAAAAATAAATGATAAAAGATATGTTTAAAATAAACTTAGTCATAATCATGTGCT
Organism: Diogma glabrata; assembly: GCA_963693315.1. Taxonomy (NCBI): domain Eukaryota; kingdom Metazoa; phylum Arthropoda; class Insecta; order Diptera; family Cylindrotomidae; genus Diogma; species Diogma glabrata. Next base: position 37,602,977 of record OY856188.1, read on the forward strand.
AAAAGGTCATAAAAATGCCACTTTTGTTAGTAATATAACCAAAAAAATTTACAAAGCTAATTGGCATTTTGAAACAAACCAAAGCTCTTGCATATAAATTCTCACAACAACTATCTTTTTTCTAGCATAAAAAAATATATTTATGTTGCAAATAAGTAAAAGTTTCAAAGATTTACTTGAGTTGAGTGAAATGCAAACAATAAGTTTAAACCAATAAATGGAACTAATTAGAAAAGAAGTTTTATAAAACAACCGGAACCAAAATAAAAATAAAATTTACAGAAAAGTTTTAGAATTTACGGTGAAATTAGTATTTTTTTTACGCAACATAAATTACAGCAACATAAGCTTGTTTCTAATGTTGTTAAGTTGAATATGAAATTAGGAGAGCAATAGTGAGAAAATTTACTGCATGTTGTTTTAGTTGTTTGATATTCTGGAAGTCACCGGTTTTGGAGGTTATTGGTAGATATATGTGTACACTAATTCAGACACTCGTGTGGACACTCACTTATGACTCAGCAATGATCCAGTGTCATATATATATATGAGCAATTTCAGGAAGATTCAACATCGTTTTGACTTGACCCCTTTTAATTTTGATTATTTTTTGTTTATAGATAGTCTTTGATAAATAAAAATACAAGTTCTCTTAGAATTTTTTTTTTCGACCAGGGGTCTTCACAGGGTGCCCCTCAATTTTTGTTATTTTGTGATGTGAGTGCATTTTGACGAGCGATTGTAGAAAAACTACTCAATCGATTTTCATAAATGATATGTCGTTGAATAGGTATTAGAACAAAGTTTTTAAAAATGTACACTGTTAATTTTTTGAAATAATTTTTAACGGTGTAACATAAGAAAAAAATGGTGTAATTGAAAAAAAGATGGCACTAACTTTTTTTTTTTTTTTTTTTTAAACTAAATTGAAGCTTATTTTATATCTAACAACTTGTGAAAGTTTAAGACTAGCATCATTTTTTGTTTTAGAGATAAAATTCGTTGTGCATATGACTGTCGGGAATCAGTTTTTTTTGTTCTGAAGAAAAATTATAAAAATGGCGATTTTTAGATTCAGATTTTTTTTTATGTTAAATATCAAATATTTTATTATTAAATGAACTTTTTAAAAAGCAATTTCAGTCAAGTTCAGCAAAATTTTGCGACATTTTGACTCGACCCTTTTTAATTTGGTCTATATTCGGTTTATAGATAGCCTTTGATAAATGAAAAATACGGCTTCAAGTAGAATTTTTTTAAATATAGACCAAAATAGACCAAATTAAAAAGGGTCGAGTCAAAATGTTGCAAAATTTTGCTGAACTTGACTGAAATTGCTTTTTAAAAAGTTCATTTAATAATAAAATATTTGATATTTAACATAAAAAAAAATCTGAATCTAAAAATCGCCATTTTTATAATTTTTCTTCAGAACAAAAAAACTGATTCCCGACAGTCATATGCACAACGAATTTTATCTCTAAAACAAAAAATGATGCTAGTCCTAAACTTTCACAAGTTGTTAGATATAAAATAAGCTTCAATTTAGTTTAAAAAAAAAAAAAAAAAGTTAGTGCCATCTTTTTTTCAATTACACCATTTTTTTCTTATGTTACACCGTTAAAAATTATTTCAAAAAATTAACAGTGTACATTTTTAAAAACTTTGTTCTAATACCTATTCAACGACATATCATTTATGAAAATCGATTGAGTAGTTTTTCTACAATCGCTCGTCAAAATGCACTCACATCACAAAATAACAAAAATTGAGGGGCACCCTGTGAAGACCCCTGGTCGAAAAAAAAAATTCTAAGAGAACTTGTATTTTTATTTATCAAAGACTATCTATAAACAAAAAATAATCAAAATTAAAAGGGGTCAAGTCAAAACGATGTTGAATCTTCGTGAAATTGCTCATATATATATATATATATATATATATATATATATATATATATATATATATATATATATATATATATATATATATATATATATATATATATATATATATATATATATATATATATATATATATATATATATATATATATATATATATATATATATATATATATATATATATATATATATATATATATATATATATATATATATATATATATATATATATATATATATATATATATATATATATATAAATATATTTATATATATATATATATATATATATATATATATATATATATATATATATATATATATATATATGTCATAAAAGAGTTCATTATAATCGCTCCAGACTATTTGCCCCCAAAGAAATTTTTTTTTGCGGGGGGCAGGTGAGTGGTGTTATGGTTGGCAAGAAAATCATCTTTGTCAACAATACAAGAATATCAAATAAAAGGCGTGCTTTAAAAGAAATTATATGCATTTCATAATACTTTCAAATTCTTATTGGTCAAAATCAAACCAAAAAATCCCAGCAGCAGGAATATCCGCTAGAAATAGGTAGATTTCGGGGTCAGACGGTTTTGTGTCCAAATAAAATTAGATAAGTCAGATTAGTTTAAATAAAAAATATAAGTAGAAACAGAATAATTCAAAAAAATTATCGAACCAAATTAAATACATTATCCGAACTAACTCCATCAATACAATTTCGGAACAGTTTTATTTAAGTTGGTTTAAACTACTTTTAATAACATATTAACAACACAACTACAATTATACCACCACACATAATTTATAATCAAACATTATCAAACAATTTTATTTCAAAATCATCTTTTGTTGTTGTGTTTTTTTGTTCTTATTGAATCTTTTTCAAACGGTTACTTAGTAAAAAAAAAATAAAAACAAGAGAGATTTTGATAATTTTTCTATGGTATTAAATGGCTTGATATTTTTTTGCAAGAGGTTCATTATAACGCTTATAAAAATGGAACCTTTTGGGTTAGAAAGCTAAAATTTTTTGAGGCTATAGTTTAAAAGTAGTTTTAAAAGTTAAGATGAATTTAAATAACATAAACTGAAACATGATGAAAGCATTGCCTTTTGCGTTTGTTTTCATTTCAACAGCCCTAGGGTCTCAACCGTTAAATTTGAACTATTTTTTTTGAAAGTTTTAGAAAGATTTATATTTTATGTACGTGAGAAAAAGTTGTCAAATATGAGCTCGGCCATTTCAGCTAGATCAAGGACAGAAAGTTTAGTAAATTTTTAAAACAGCTGATTTTTGAGGAACCTGAAACGCCAAGGTTGTCATCTGGATAAAAATGATAAAAAAAAGTTCAAATATTCAATATTTTTAAATTTTATTAAAATATTATTATTGAAACGGAAGTTATAGCGCCCTAGATTATTCGACTTTTTAGGCTCTAGCCGCTTAACCGGTAGCCGGATATGGCCAGTTCACGAACTTGTCCAAGACATTATTTGTCGAAACATACACAGAAAATTATTTTGGTGTAGGTTGAAAAATGCGACCGTGAGAGTGCCGCTAAATTCCGTTATACCTCATATCGTTATATATATATATATATATATATATATATATATACCCGACAAACAATTTTGCTATTTGTAACCGTAAAAAGACTGAAATGTTATCGGTGACTGTTATCGGGCACAAGTGGTTACGTAACTGATTTGTTACCATATTTTGTTCAGACAATAGGCGGTAACGGTAACCGAACGAGGACCGTGTCGGTTACATTTCAGTATTCGTACGGTTACTATTTCAGTTACTTTTCAGATTATTTTAGTAATTTGCTGGGTATAATTACGGTTATATTACAGTTACTAAATGGTATTTGTGTCGGTTACATTTAGGTTGCTATTGGTAATTTAACGGAAACAATACGATTATATTTCAGGTATTTGGTGATGTTTTTTTCGGTTACATTTTGGTAATTTTTAGTCATTTGACGGAAACAATTTTGGTTATATTTAAGGTATTGATCGTAGTTGTGTCAGTTACATTTCGGTTGTTTGTGGTAATTTGACATATAAATTCTAAAATATTATTATTATTTTAACATCTTAATATATAGAATATAATAGAATTTTAGAATTTATATTTAGAATTTATTATATATTTTATATAAAACGTTTTAGAATTTATATGTCAAATTACCACAAACAACCGAAATGTAACCGACACAACTACGATCAATACCTGAAATATAACCATAAATTACTTAAATTCTTATTATTATAATTCTCTTAGAAATGGTTGAATAAAACCGAAATTAATTGCGATATTTTTATTAATATGTTTATTATTATTTGTAATATAATATAAATATTAATATATAAAACAAAACAATTTTTGAAATTTAAAACTATTGTTATTATAACATGTTTTTTGTCAAGGAGTAACATCTGTTTTGTTACAATATATAATTAAAACTGCGTTTGTCTTTTTAAACTATATAATTATAGCGTTAATACATTAATACAATACAATACGAACAAATTAAAATACACTACCATTTTTAATCTTGGGACATACTCGGGGGTATTTCGATAATTTTCGTTGTTTGCAAATGAGACCTTTAGCAAAGATGCATATGTGCTGATGATATTTAAACTGTTTTTATTTTGTTTTGTGTTCGTAGTTCGTCTTCGTCATATTTACAAAAAAAACTTTAACTTTCGGTGGTAACATTGGGACTGTAGAGGTACTGTTGGTTACAAAATGTTTGTCGGGATATATATATATATATATATATATATATATATATATATATATATATATATATACATATATATATATACATATATATATATATATATATATATATATATATATATATATATATATATATATATATATATATATATATATATATATATATATATATATATATATATATATATATATATATATATATATATATATATATATATATATATATATATATATATATAAATAATTTCTTTTTTTTTTGTTTTTCCTTATCACATATAGTCGTTTGGCATCAAAATTTTTCCGAAATTCCGAGATGAAGCCCATTGCAATAGGTAGATTTTTATATGAAATCTACCTAAAATTGGACCAAAAATTCAATTTGGCACACAATTTTTTTTGCTTCAAACATTTTACAGCAAAAGAGAGAATGCTAAAACACATTTCGTTGACGAAACTTGTTTTTTCACGCAAGTGGTTCTCCCTTTATAGCGGGGCCTTGTTTTTAAAAAACACGGGTTTCATGTGTTTTCAATTTAATATATCTCATGATTTTAAAAATAATTTTCCAAAAAAAATTGCCAAAATTTAAATCTTTAGAAAAATAAAGAAGTTATAAAATCATAAGAAAAAATAAAAATAAACGGGAATGTCAACCCTCCTACCCCTACTGTTTTTTACTTTTTAACATTTTTATAAGAAATTATCAAAAATTGTAACTGTAATTATTTTTATTAATAAAATGTTTAAGTCTGTCTAGCAGTTCTTGAAATACATTTAATTAAACATACATATACGAAAACCGTGGTTTTTTAAAAACAACCACTAGCTATACAAGGAGAACCACTTGCGACGAAAAAAATGTCTTCCAGGAACATTTTTTCTTATTCTCTCTTTCGCTGTAAAAAGGTTAAAGTTAATCTCAAAATGTGTGACGAATCCATGTTGTCCTATATTTAAAAAAAACTGTTATTCTCTGTTAATTATACAAAATGCTCTAAGACTTGACTCTTATATTTATTACATAAGAACAAATTGCCTTCTATTTTCCAACCCAAAACAATTAAAAACTTTTGATGAAATTCGTGATCTGCACCTAATATTTTACCTGCCATTACAGAACCAGCATTTTACTTTCATTCTCCCATTTTCGATTAAATCAAACGAGCAAAATGGGAACGCTGTTGCATCCCTTGCCACGCCAACCGGACGGCTATGCGTCAGATTGTTTCACTATAACGTTACATATACGTTTGGAATAACGAATTTTAGAGTTCATAATGCTCCCTTGTAAAACTGTAAGTCTGATGATTTACCATCATGTATAATTACCAACTTCAGATCAACTTTATTTATACTTCTTTTCACTTCCCAGATTTTGGATAGACACTTTTGGGCGCCATATGTTCTTGCATTAAGAGTAACTTCATTATTTTTAAATATTTTCTAGACAGCATTGGTAGTTAGTTGGGCAGGTATTGGTGATTCCAATGAGAATACAACAAAATTATGGGGTTATCTAACGAAATCGATATAATTCTTATCGTTCTCTCCATATTGAACAATCAGTTCAATTTGTTTTTTTGTCACATTTTTTTCTCTCCCGTTTTCATTAATTGTTTTTCTTATATACTTGTACGAGTGTACAAGGCTGTCAATCAGGTATACTGTAATGCCCATTAATACATTAGAAAACGAATGTTATTCTATTCAAATATAAGCAACGAAAAACTCAAAATAGTTTCACCCCTATAGACCTTTATTTTTTTATATAAACAAACAACCTAACAAAAACGAAATAGGAAAAAAAGATTTTAAGTGACCTACCCTGCAGCATGTTCAAAAAGTTGTTGACATTAGATATATTTTTAATCAGATTCACTCTAATTTTGTTAATCAAAATAATAACACGTTTAGAATTGCTTTTAAAAGAAAAAAAAATTTATCAATCAAATTCATCTGTTTTTTTTTTGGTTGTTGATAACCATAAGAAGTAATATTTGTGAAAATTAAATTGAATGTAATTAAATGGATGTAAAATATAATTACTGCATATCATCTGAATATACACGCATGTATCTAAACAGATTTTGATTATTGTTTATTTTGTGTCAAGAAATATATCAAAAAGAACAGTTATATATATATATATATATATATATATATATATATATATATATATATATATATATATATATAAATGTATATATATATATATATATATATATATATATATATATATATATATATATATGTATATATATATATATATATATATATATATATATATATATATATATATATATATATATATATATATATATATATATATATATATATATATATATATCACGGTGCGCCTACCATGAGTTTAAATAAAAAGTCAACCAACACGAAATATTTTTTCATAGCAGTCTTCTTTGGGTCGAATAGAACAAAACTCAACCGTTTTTGAAATAGGTTGGCGCTGGGGATTTCGAGATATCTCGCAAAAACGGATTTTTGACCGATTTTACCTCGATTTCGCAACTTAGGCGAAAATTTGTTTTTGTGAAATTGCCCAAATTTCACTGGAAAACTTATAACGAATTAGGACGGAAAAAAATTGGTATAAAAAGTAGAAAAAAACGATATTTTAATTTTTTTTTTAAATTTTTTAATGAGACATTTGGGCATTTCGAAACGTTTGGGCCGTTCGGCAGCCCTAATGTAATTGGGGGTTTTATTAGATTAATTACTATACGTTATTCACTATGTTTGACTACTAGTGTGGAGGAACAATGAAGAGTTGGATCAAATTTAAACAATGGTGATGAGTGTAATATTTTAATTTTTTAAATGTTATAACTATATTTCGTAAGGGTCTCTATTCTTTACTTATTTGAATTCGACTTCTTGTGAAATTTTTACCTGCAATTCAACATTTGTGGTGGGTTGAGGAAAGCCATAATCCAACTCACAGACTGTACCTAGTCGGCAATTTTAATCTCTAAGCAAGCAATTCCTCTTATGTTCCTGATAGTAATACCATTTTCAGGAATGCACAGTGTTCATTACACATGGTTTTATATTTTTTGGTGATATCGAAAAAAAGTTTTGATAAATTAGTGTTCTCAAATCCGTAAATGATTTATTCAAACCTGAGTTCTTCAACACCTGAGTTTCTTATAACCTTTTTTATAACCCTAAAATTTGTTTTCAGTATAAATTGGGCTGGTTTTCATTTCAAAATATAAGTTGGGCAGGCTTTCATAACTGAAAATCACTTAACCGCCGAGATGCTTTAATTCTTCTAATTATATTGAATTAATAGGTTTTACAAACTTTTTAAAGCCAGAACATATTTCCAATGATAGATTCCAAAACTTTATATGTTCATGGAATAATTTGACAATTTCTCCAATCAATTATCAATTACGTAAACCAAACATAGTTGAATATCGTGTAATAAAATTTTAGCTTGTGAATTATATTTTTTAACAAAATTATTTACAGTCACCGTCACCAGAACTAAACACTTTAAGTTTAATTCAAAATCAACCAATCAAATCCTAAATTAAAACTCAATTCAAATATAAAACCACATATATCTAAATATACAAAATGAAGCAATTGAAATAAACGCAGCATTTTAAATCCATTATAGATATTGAAATATTCATTTCTTATACAAGTAAATTTTTTATTTCTTTAATTTCCGTGTTAGAAGGGAAGTGCCTTTTTCAATTGCTCTTTCTTAAGAGAAAAACGAACTAATTCATGATTCTTATAAAAGGAATCTAACATTTTTTTTATATATAGTTGAAAATGAATTTAATTCAATAGAAAATTTATATTATATTTGAACCAATTTTTTATTCAATATAAAAATGAGGTTCCAACAGGTGAAAAAGAGGGCACAAGACTTTCTCGGATTTGTTTTTAATTTATATTTTTACAACCGTCAAAACGATAAGAGTTACTAAGCCAAAATATCAATTAATGAAATCTTAAGACATGTTTTTTGATTTCATAAAATGATTAGAAATTTAAACACTTTCACAGATTCATTTCACAGACAAGTAACCAAAAAAAACCCATAAAAATAATACGAATAAAATTTTATTTTTCTTCAATCAAATTTTAAAATAAATTAAAAATTTATAATAAAAAATCTTAAGAAGAAAAAAAAACAAGAGAAACACGAATGAGAAAAATTGACTATAGTGAAAATTTTATTTCATTTTTTATTGAGTTCAAATATTTAAACAATTTTCCTTCCAAATTCATTTTGATCCAATATTATTTTACATAAAATCACTTTTGTTTAACGGTGAACTGATTAACATTTGTTGTATCGTATAGGAAATTAAATTTTTAATAAACGATTGGGATGGGAAATGGAATGAAATAAGATAAAATTATTTAAAATTTATAAATTCTATGTTCAAGTTGAAGTGTTTGTGAATTGAAAGCTCTCTAAGGGCGTTATCTAAGCATACGAGATTCTCACAACACGAGTCGTGTCCAGGTTAGCAAATATTGGCTGAATCCAAGTTCAAATACAAAGGCCAAATTGCAAACTACATCTTTTAGTTCACAGTAATATAGTTGGTTAAATTTAGTTCTAGTTTGTCGGCAAGTTTTTGTTGTTGAGACTAAAAATAAAATTATAGTAGTTTTTCTAAGCATATAAGACTGGGCCTTCACCTACATAATTTTCTGATTACCACATATTTTATACTCCGTGAGGCGCCTGTCCTTGACGAGCCCGAAAACATTTGTTCTGCGATTTTTTTCAAATAGGCCGCTTTTGCTTTCGGCAAGCTCCGAAAAATGCCAATTGCACGGGATCTTGTAAATTTTTGTTTTTTTTTAACTATGAGGGTTGGAAATTTGATTTAGAACACAAGGGTAACCTTGTCCGACAAAAATTTGTCTGCTATTGTCTAGTCCGACAACCCAAACATCCGAAATGTCAGTTGTCGGACTCGACAATAGCAAAAACATCTTGGTGGGACAAGCTTACTTGCCCTCGTATTCTAAAACAAATTTCCAACCTCTACAGTTAAAAAAAATAAATGTGGTAGCAAATTTACAAGATCGCGGGCAATTTTTTTACTTTCCATGACTTTTTTTTTTTAAAAAAAAGTGATGCACTGTAAAAAAGTGTTCTACTATAAAAAAAAAAGTCTATAGAGCAAGACTTTTTTTGGAAAAAGACGACTGAAAATAGTTATTTGTTTAACTAGGCAGCAAAGTAGTAGATTGACTGCCGCGGCTGATAGTTCATAGCCGAGCGAGCGAGGCTAGGAATTCAGCCAAGGCAGTCAATCTACCTTGCTGCCGAGTTGAACATATAATTTTTTCTCCGATTAATTACAATGATATGTAATTTAATAATTATTACTTTAAAAATAAGAAAAATTTTAAAAATGAAAAAAAATCGATTAAAAAAATTTTTTTTTTAATCGCAATATCTGTTTATTTCTATGAAGTCTAATTATTTTGCTGCCTAGGCAGCAAAGTACTTGCTTTGCTGCCTAGGCAGGAAAAGTGCCACTTTGCTGACTGAAATAAGTCTGCAAAATTTATATTTGCTGTCTATCGGAGAAAAAATATATTTAAAATTATTATGTAGTCTATGTTGGATACGACATTGTTAAAAATATATAATAAAATTAGATGTTTATTAAAAATAATGGTGAAATGTCACAATTCCAATCCTATAAAATATTTTTTCCATGAAAGTTGGGATATTCGTCTTACTCTCTCTTTAGAAAATTAATCATGGTTTCTCTTATTTTGGCTAGAAAAAAAGATGAAAAAGACTAATGGAGAGTCAGCTTAAAACTTGCATAAAAAATATTCAATTTTGTACTAGAATTCTAAGACACTAGAAATGAATGTGGCGTCCCTCTGATCAAAGTTTATATGGTTAACCATTTAACCAACTCGACCAGCGACGAGATAAAATTTTGTTTTTGGACGATCGACTTAACATCACAATATTAATTCATTTTTAATGTCAATTTTTTGTCTTATTTATTTATTCTACGAACACGTTTTACCGTTCTTCATACCTCAACTAAGTTGACATTGAATGAAGAACATTATGGATCTACGAATATGGGAGACAAATCCCAACTAGTGGAGAATGGCCACTAACCAATTTAAATTCAAGATTTTTTTTTTTATTATATATGTAGTTTAGAATTCTAAGACACTAGAAATGGATGTATTCAATTGAATAGAATGAAAAATTGCTTTGAAAAGTATTATCTCAATTCCGGTCGGTTCGGGAATCGAACCGGCGTCCCTCTGATCAAAGTTTATATGGTTAACCATTTAACCAACTCGACTAGCGACGAGATAAAAATTTGTTTTTGGACTATTTTAAGTTTTATTTTTGTTTTATTTTTGTTTTTTTTAATTGAACAGCCTCAATTTTTTTTGTAGCTCAAACGATAGATTCTTTCGGAAAAATTTCTTTCGATGTTTATACTTAATGATATTTCTTTTCTTATAACCTTTATACTAAATCTTTAAAGGAAATCTACCTCAATGCTGCTAAGGTGAATTATGAGACAGCTGCTACTGTGAATTCATTTTTAAATTATGATGAAGTTCCAAAATAATATTTAAACACTAAACATTGTCGCAAACTTTGTCAATCAAGTAAATAACAGTACAAAAATATATAGACTGACCCAGTAAAATATTGAATCCTACCGATCAGGTGGAATTAGTGGTACTTTATATTTTTGTCATACCAAACTTGAATTATTGTCACAATATTCTTGATAGAAAACGAATTCTTCCCACAGCTGGTTGGTTCTGAAATAAAAACTTTTGCACTTAACTTTTAAATATTTATTTGGGACTTCATCGTAATTTCACAATCGAACTTTTCGTAACAGATGTCTTACAATCACCGTAGGCCAGAATTACAGTAGGTTTTCTCTAAAACTTTGGTCTGATGGAGGACGTTGAAGCGAGACAGTTGCTGGATCGTGAGATATTAGTATCAGTGGACGCTCTATTTCTTGGTAGTAGATAAAAAATAGATTTGGTAAAACTTAAGGAAATTTCAATTTTTTCTCAACATTAACTTTAAACCCGGCTTATGACACACATGATAGACTTCCATTTGCAACGAAACGAACGAATGAAAAACATGCAAAATATTGATGTTGGTTTATTGTCAAATAACACAAGAGTAACATCAATGTAATTTTAAAAATTGATAATAGTTCGTTACAATTTATGCCAAGAGACTATGCTATTTCCTATTATCAAATACTTAAAATACCCGCAAAAAATAGAGAATTTATCGAAAGATATAGAACCAAAACATATTCTTGTAGATCTATGACCATCTGATCTTTATGGATTTAAATCTCGTGTCTTCAGGAGTTTTAAGTTGTATATTAAGAGATCTGTAAAGACCTCCAAAGATTCTTAAAAATCTTTAAAGATCACAGAAGATCGTGATATGGCCCAAATTGCAGATTTTTATACGTATAGATCAATTTCTCTATTTTTTCAGGGTAGTTTGAATAAAATTAATTTACTTTTGTTTCGCAAATGATTTTAGCGTTTCCTAATTGGACCCGTGTTTAGTTTTGCAATCAAATTTGATATGTTAGGTTTTTGTAAGGTTTCAAATAATTCTGCATCTCAACTTCCAATATTTCACCCTTGGTTAATTTTTTTTCCAATTTTCATGTTTACCTGTAGTCTACAATTAATAAGTTAATTAATACGTTGTTATACTTAAGGTTTACAGTAGTGAAATAAACGACTGTTGCGTGGTAGATGTGGTTGGGGTGGTTTCTCTCTCATGGTTTCAAATGCAAATTTGTAAATCTAATTATTTATTGAAACAATGTTGTCCTGCATATATCCGGCTCGGAGGACCAAATATTTTACAAAAGCAATCGGTACATTTGAGCCCGTTTTTAATTTTTCAATCAAATTTGATATGTTAGGTTTTTGTAAGGTTTCAAATAATTATGCATCTCAAATTCCGGCATGTCACCCTTAGTTGATTTTTTTTTTTAAATTTGTATGTTAACCTGTAGCCTACAATTAATAAGTAAATTAATAAGTTGGTATACTAAAGGTTCACAGTAATGCAATAAATGAGTGTTGAGTGGTGGATGAAGATGGGGTGGTTTCACCCTCATGGTTGCAGAAGCAGACTTGTAAATCTAATTATTTATTGAAACAAAGTTGCCTTGATTATATCCGGCTTGAAGGACTATATGTTTTGCAAAACGATTTGGCACATTTGAGCCCATGTTTAGTTTTTCAATCAAATTTGATATATGTATCAGGTTTTTGTATGGTTTCAAATAATTCTACATCTCAACTTCCGGCCTGTCACCCTTTTTTAATTTTTTTTCTCCAAATTTGAATGTTTACTTGTAGTCTACAATTAACAAGTTAATTGATTAGTTGTTATACTAAAGGTTTACAGTGAGGAAATAAAGTTTTGTTGAGTGGTGAATGATGGATTGTTTTAACCTGGGTGGTTTTAACCCTAATGGTTTCAGATGCCAATTAAATCCAAATATTAATTGAAACAATGTGCAATCATATATTTTGATATGTAAGGTTTTAGATAATTCTGTATCTCAACTTCCGGCATGTCACCCTTGGTTAATTTGTATTTTCAAATTTGTATGTTTACCCTGTAATCTACAATTCGGAAGTTATTATGCTGATCATACCTTAGTAAAAGGAGTGTCTGTTAGTTTTTCAACAAAATTTTCCAGCATTGTATCTGGGAAACATGGTTCAGATCTGTAGGCGATAGAACTTATTAGCTTCCTGAAATTATTGAACAAACTGGTAGGAGCCATAACAAAGTATAACAAATACTTAAACCTCAATCATTTCACTATTTGATAATCAATTTCTATAAAACTTTGTTAATATTGTTCGAAACCTTGAAATAACTCAATACTTTCGGTGTTGTTATATTTGCTACAATTGTTATAATAAAACTTGTTAAATAAAACTTAGATTAAATATTGAATCTGTACTAAGTGAACCTGTACCCTGAGACCTCTTATACAAAGAACTTTAAGAAATTTAAAATCAAGATTTGGTTAAAGAAAAATTCAAATTAATTAATATGAGACATACAAAAATTATATTAACTAAATCAAAAAGCTCAATTTAATGTGTTTCTAAGACCAGTCCATATGGAACGTAATATGAACAATTAATGAGTTAAACAATGTACAATTCATTAGCATTTAAGACTCTACTCGAATTACTCATACTGCCTGATCGAACAGATTGATCGATGATTAAAAACGAGAATTTTCTATATTTGTTCCTTTTTTATATACAGTGGTCACTATTTTTTTTATATTTTTTTTTGTTGAATAAAATGTGTTGTGTGATAGGGTTTACAATTAGTGTCACAACAACACATACATACCTTTTAAGACCTAGGTCTAGACCTAGGTCCCACAACAACTGGCGTTCTAAGGTCATCATGAACGCTTTTTTTTAAACCTCTGCGGGTTGAAGTTACCTGATACTGAGGATTCCGGCAAACTATTCCATTTGTATGCAGTTCGGATAAAGAAGTTTTTCTGCCAGTATGACAGCGTGGGATCTCGACCGTTTGACTGGTTGCGATAGCCAATTGTCGAGTGGAACGGGGGTAAGAATAAGTTTGGGGTATGATGCTGCTGATTTCATCTGAGCACTGTTGATGACGATATTTGTAAAAAACAACGAAGTCAGCAACAGTGCGACGATGTTGTAGTGAATCAAATTTTGATGTCAAAGTTCGATCACCCCCATTTCGTATAGTCCGCTTTTGAACAGAGTCCAAGAGGGCCAAGATGGAAACAGAAGCAGCACCCCAAACTTGACAACAGTACTCCATACAGGGACGAATATAGGACTTATAAAAAAAAATTTATACCAATACACCCCTACCAATATACATTGGTCATTGGTTAGTTGAATGAGAAAAAAAAGTAAGAGCATAAACATTCCTTTTCTCTATTAAAATAAGATATTAACACAAAAATCAAAGATTGCAATTTTACATTTAATAAATTTTCTCATTCTTTCTTTGATATAAAATTAATGTGTCCCAATTTCTTGTGACCTATTGTTTAAAGTAAAAAATAAAATAATAAATTGATTTACAGAATTTCTCAGAAGGTTTTTAACTCTGGTTTTTTAAAAATTTGGTGTAGAATAAAAACTGAAAATAGAACAATAGTTGTTTTTATGGAGTTGTTTTCTATGGTTTTGATTCTTAATTTAGAGCAAGAATCGAAATAAGGCAGATCGTTACACAATTTTATTTGAATAATATTTTTTTAAACTATATCTAAAAAAACGCTTTAAATTGAAGCATCAAATCTGTAAAATCACGTAATATTTCCAGTATATTTGATATGCGAACTCGTTTTTCGTGACTACTGTATGCTGAGCTCAACTGCCTATATACTCCTTAATAATCTATCAAATTTCTTTTCCATGAAAATATAGAAAATGTTTCTTCCTTACCTATAAGTGCTTTGCATAAGCTAATCCCTTTTTAAAAAGTAAATGTTTTTTACTTATCAATCACTTTCAATTTACATTCCCCAATTATTCACTCATATAACGAATGACACACTTCTAACACGCTCTTAACTATATGTTACATAAAATGAATAATTATAATCTCTGTAAAACAACAGTTCAAACCTATTTGCTTAAAAATATAACAATCAATCAATTCGTGTTCCCTAAATCTATACAGAAAAAATCGAAAGAATCCGTAATCCATAAAATATTATTTCAGGTGTAAAGAAAATAAATCTTATTTTAATCTTGTTTTTAATTTTTGGAAAAAATAACTTTTTCTACTTAAATTTACTAAATGATTTTTAAATATTAAAAATCTAAGAATAATGATTGTAATTATTTATTATTTAATATTTTCATTTATATTGTTTTGTTTGTTTAGTTATAGTAAAGATTTAAAAAAAACGAGATTTTCTATGAATTCTTACTTAAAGCTTTTTTATCAAAAACATTTGTTAATTGAAAAATGTTGAAAATTTTATTCAAATAATTTATTATTCTATTATTTAAAGAATTAAGTATGTAGTTGTAGCTGGTGGTAATATAATGAAAATATTAAGTTTTACAAAAGTTGTTGATGTATAACAATTGAATTGTTTTAAAGTTCAAGTGGTTTTGTGTCTGAAAAGTTTTTCTAATTAATGAAATATTATATTTTTGTAGTCATGGAATTAATTCTTTGTTCTTGTCTTAAATAAGCTCGTCAGTAAAATTTTTGAATGTAAATAAAAGACGATTAATGGAATGCACGTATACTCTGACTTCTATAACGAAAAGATTATTGTATACTGACATGTATACACTAAATTTCGAACGTGAAAGTTATAATTTCAACTTGCTTAAATAAAATAAATAGGTGGTTGGTTGGTTTTGCTTTTTGAACCAATTAAACATTTTGCATTTTACTTTACCATTAAGATGATTGTATGTTTTTCCAAAAGTAACGGTTCTCAAAAATGTTTGCATTGTATGTATATAATCCTAAAAAAATCACCGATATATCTTCATCTAAGGACAACTAACCACAACAAAAGAAAACAAAACAAAAGTGAAATCACTTTTGCATTGTAAACAATACTAAAATGAGATTTAGGTAATAAATTGAAAAGCGACTGTTATAAATGCTCAACTACACTTGCTATCTTTGCACAAGCATTCTAGATGATTGTTGTTGTTGAATTTGCAATAGTTGTGCTTGAGCTTAGTCACAATATAAAAATACAGTGGTAGTAAAAAGTGAAATTGAAATATGGAAATTTGTAAATAAAGGCTGAGTACTTACTAGCAGTTTGTCAGGCATTTGCTAAAAATCATCCTCCTATACTTTACACTTTTAATTTAGATTGTTTTTACCATCTCGTTTGCAAATTTTATCATTATTTATAATTACTGTGAAACACTTCAAGTTTAAATTTTATTTTTAGCTTGTTCTGATACGGAAATTTTTTTTTCAAACACTGAAAAAAATTATTTTGGTATATTCTACAAAATGGGTTCAACCAAATTAGTTTTATAGCATCAACCAAAGTTTGGTACAATTGACCATAAGTTTTAAACATTTGACAAAGCATTGTCAAACGTTTAAAACGTATGAGTTAAACTAAATTTTAGTTGATGCTACAACATTAATTTGGTTGAATCCATTTTGTAGAATATACTGAATTATTTTTTTCAGTGAATGTGAATTGATGACAATCCTGGAGTATGGGGCATTCTACGTAAACGGGAACAAACAAAAAAAAATGCCTCCAAATTTTGAGGATTGATAGCTCTCTATCAGAAAATAATTTTTGTCCCCTTGCCGTCACTGACAGTCACAAATTTTAATTTTTTTTAAAACGACAAACGTCTTAATTTAATGGGTATAAAAATTTCTAAAAAAAAATTAGTTTGCTAGCAATTTTGCCGTAGAATACAATAAGAATATTTATAACAAATTTTTTAGGGTACTTTTCTGTCTTATTTTGGGGTTAAAACGTTTAACATCAATTTTTCGATATATGACACGTTTTTTTTAATTTTGTTTTAATTTAGTTTAAAATACGCACTTTAAAATATTTTTTATCCGCGTGATGGAAGTAGTACTGATATGAGTACTAGAGAGCACTAAATGTTAAAATCATCTCCAAACCAGTTTTCACGTAATTTCTTGTGCTGTAAAGATCAAAGAATGTATTATGAGAAAATCACGGTCACGGTCAAATCTGGTATAAAATTATTAAAATTCAAAATGGCGGCTCCAATATGGCATCCAATATTTTTTAAATTAACGAGTTTTGCAAATAAAAAACTATATTTGTAATAAACGTAAAGTTTTAAGTCAAACCCTTGTAAAAAAAATTGATAGAAAACGATAGAAACCGATAGACCGTTTTCTATCGTTTCCTATGCGGTTTTTAAATGAGAATTAATGGGTTGGAATCGTTTTTTCCCCTAGAAACGGAAGCGGACTCTTACGTTTTGCCTTTTGCGACGGACGCAATTTCTATCGTTTTTGGGTGTTTTTTATCGTTATTTTCTGAAAGAAATGAAAATCTAGTAAAAAAATAGAACCGTTTTCTATCGTTTCCTATGCGGTTTTTGAATGAAAACGAATGGGGCTGTATCGTTTTTTTCCGATAGAATGTTTGTATCGCTTTAAGCGTTTCCTATCGTTTTTTGGTAGATTATCTGAATCGTTTTCAATGGGTTATTTCACATTATTTTTTTTTCTGTCAATTCCTATCCGTTTTAATCGTTTCTTATCGTAAAAGCCAAATTTCAGTGCAATATCCTATCGTTTTGAATCGTTTTCAATGGGTTATTTCACATTATCTTTTTTTCTGTTAATTCCTATCCGTTTTAAACGTTTCTTATCGTAAAAGCCGAATTTTACTGCAATATCCTATCGTTTTGAATCGTTTTCAATGGGTTATTTCACATTATATTTTTTTCTGTTAATTCCTATTCGTTTTATTCGTTTCACATTATTATTTTTTCTGGTTAGAAATTTATTACAAAACTAACACGAAGCATCAATACGTTGCCGGAAAATCATAACAGATCATAAATTAATATAATTTAGTGAAAAGATGATACAATCAGCAAACTACTCAAAAAACCTCTCCATTTAGCGTTTCGAGAAAATATTAAAAAATCACAAATTCATATTTCTTGCGAAATTCCAAAAACATTGTAAAAATTAAATAAAATCAAACTTTTTCCAAAATGCTAAAAATATTCCGAAAATTATTACAAAACCAAAGATTTATTAACCAAAGAATTATTACAGAACCAAACTTTTTTCAAAAATTCTGAAAATATTGCAAAAATTATAGCAAAATCAAAAATTGAAACTTATTTCAAAATTATAAAATTATTCCAAAAATTAGAATAAAATCAAATATTTAAACTTTTTCTAAATCTAAATAATATTCAAAAAATTCTTAAAAATTCAAAAATTCAAAATTTTTCCAAAATTCTAAAAATATTCCAAAAATTCTTACAAAATCAAAGATTGAAACTTTTTTCATAATTCCAAAAATATTTCAAAAACTATAACAAATTCAAAAATTTCCATGTGACATTTACGTTATACAAAGTACAAACAGCTAAATTTTTTTCCAAAAAATTGGCTAAAAAAGTAAATGAAAATCATTTTTTTGACATACTTGACAATATTTTTTGACAAACTTACTTTTACAATTCTTTTTGACAAACTTACTTACAAACAAACTTTTGACAAACGATAGAAAACGTTTAAAAACTTGTTTAGTTTTACAAAAAAAATTCAATCAAAAACTTCAGATTCAGAACGATTAACAACGATAGAAATTCTATCGTAAAAAACCCATTGAAACCAAATCTGAAATATCCCATAGGTGACGAATGATGCCGATTGGTTAGTTTTTCTTGAAAAAATTTCAATCGTAAATGTCAGATTCCAGCCGATAGGAATCTGAAGGCGGAAAAATACGATAGGTTACGATTGGTGATACATATGGAATGTACGATAAAAAACTATTCAAAACTTGTTCAGTTTTACCAAAAAATTTCAAGTCGTGATCTTCAGATTTAAAACGATTAACAACGATAGAAATTCCATCGTAAAAAATCTATTGAAACCGAAAAGTAAAAAATCCTATTGATAACGATAGATTACGATTGGTTGATTTCTCCTGAAAACATCTCAATCGTAAATTTCAGATTCAGCCCGATAGAAATCTAATGACGGGAAAATACGATAAGTTACGATTGGTGCTATATATGTAGGTAATGCCGGATAGAAAACGATTCAAAACTTTTTCAATTTCACCAAAAAAAATTTCAATCGTGATCTTCTGATTCAAAACGATTAACTACGATAGAAATTCTATCGTAGAAAAACCATTGCAACCGAAAACTGAAAAATCCTATAGGTTACGATAGGTTACGGTGCATTTTCTATCTGGCAGATATAGTCTATGCGTTTAAAATGATTAAATCCGATAGAAACGGATAGCAAACGATAGAAAACTATTCGTTTTCAATCGTTTTCTATCGGTTTCTTTCGATTTTTTTATAAGGGAAGTACATGAAAACTCTGGTTACCTTCAGTGCCCTCTAGCTATCACATCGTTACTTCTTCTATTAGGTGGCTTTTTGCAGACTACTCTGAGCGTCAGTTTTAATAAATTTCCTAAGCTTTGAACATGTATATCTCCACTGACAGTGGTTCGATTGTCCTTAAACTTTAGAACCAATTAGGTGATATTATACCATCTGATACAATCAGCTTTATCAATTTCATCAGCTTACAAGCACACGTTTGGCTTGATCGGGATCTAATTCAACTTCAAACAATTAAAAATAAAAATGAGTAAAATTAAAACCTAACTTTCGGTCTAGATTTTCTTCCCCATTCTGTTTGTGGGTTTAATTATTTTATATGATCATATCACATTTAAAATGTAAAGGGCTTGATTATTCAAAATTATATCTTATATAAGACAGGGATGGTATCAGATTAAATTAAGGAGATGCATTAACGAGTTAGAAAATAACCCAACTTGGGTAGTATGTCTGTAACAATTAGGTGACAGCGGTGTGATTGTAAGTTGTAAATATGGTTTATTAAGTAAAGTAAACGTGAAAAGCTAATAACGGAATTTAAACAAAAGAAGCTGTTAACAATGTGAAACCAAAAAAGTACTGTCGTTTCGTAAAATTAAAGAAACAGCTGAAAGAGACGTTACAGCGTGCTAGCAGGTGAGGAACATGTTTATGAAAAAAAATGTTTTGTTGCAATTTTTATTTACTTTATTGAACGATACTGCAATAAATGAATTCTAAACATGTGAGCGTATTTTTCAATATTGATATTGTTGAACTAGGTTTTTAATTTTTAGCATTAACCAAAACCAAGTATAATTGACAATGTTTTTATCATTTGACAAACAGTTTTTCAACTAAATATAACTTAAGTTGATGACATATTTTGTCCAAGTCAAGGACAAGATGTGACGTAATATATCATTTTTAAACGGTAAATCCACATACAATTCAATGTTTAAAAAGCACACATAAAATTCAATGTGAGACATTAGACAACGTTCATTGATCATTCATTAGTTTCAACAAACAGAAAAGGTTGTCAAACAGAAGCAAAAGCAAATAAATTTATTGCAGTGTCTGAAGTCAAACACATAGACTGCTTATGATTTATTGAGCCAACAACAACATATCGTTGTGATATTAAACCAAGATCTAATAAACAAGGCAGAAGTAAAAACAAGTGAATAAACTACATTGATTAAGACACTTGTTCGTCCTCACAATAAGAAAATAGTCTTTCAATCCATTCAAAAATAGATTGATTTTATCTATTAATTTTTATTATCTTAAACAATTTTGTCAGCAACAAAACAGAAAAAAAATCTTCAGTGCAGTTGTCCACATGGAGGAATCAGTTTTTGTGCTATTACCCTGCTATTGACATAGGAATTAACGTGTGAGATCACATGGTACTGGCATTGGCAATGAATTATCACAAGCCAGGTTGATATATTATGGGTGCTAGCGAATGAACTGTATTCAGTCATCAGTAGCACTCTAAACCATAGTTATGGTATATTCTTTGATTTTCATCATTGAGGGAAACAATCCGTGACATTATCAAGAAATATGCCACTAACTGGATTGTTGCCCATCCAATCTTAATTTTGTGTTTACAAACTCTTCTTATGAAATCATGAAATGTTGACCAATGTCATATTTTAAAATTTAATTTTGTTCACTGTTTAGTTATCCATTATTCAAAAATACAAAAAAAAGAAGCCAGTTTTGAGGACTGCCGACAGAAGTGAAAACTTAAAACTTCTGAAATAGCTGTTTCTATCGCTGTTTTCATCGTCTAAATGCAACAATATTTTTACTTATTTTACCACACTTCCGCATTGTTATTAACTGAGAAAAACATCAAATTCAATAAAAAATAAAAAACCTAAATATGAATCAAGAGAACAAGAGAAAAGTTATTTGTAATATATTTTCATTAGTTTCAACAAAACTTAGGTTATTCGTACTATCAATTTCGGTTTCTTTATTAAAAAGTTAAATAACATAGTCGGTAAAATGATTACAATTTATCTCACTCTCTTTAAACATTTTTTTATATTTAATATTTATTTAGTCACGTCTCGAATATATAAATTTTTCCCCAAACAAAATCGCATAACCCGCCTAAAGAAGTTTTTACTTCAAAAATGGTACAACAATCACCAACAGAAAATAGAAAAAATGAAAAAAGAAACAACAACAAAGAGTATAAAAAAACAGAATAGCCATAAAACATTTCTTTTAAAAACTGAAGAAAATATTGAGATGTGGTAGAGATGCCCTGAATGCATTCTAAATTTTACTTTGTATTGACTTCACACTGTGCTAAAAGGCAATAGCAATAACGTTAAAAAACTACACTATCGATAAATTTAAATACCGTAAATTGTCCGCAGTCTTAAACTGTGTTTAAATCAATCTTTTTTGCTGAAGATGTCAACTAATATTGAAAGAGATACACATATTTACTCTAATAGTAGTTTTTATTTTCCTTATTTTATTTCATGGGAATAAAATTATGGAAAATAATGATGGAAAACCAATATTTTATTATTTTAGCACTGCCTGCCAAAAAACTAATAAATTTATTTGTTAATATCGAAATTATAATAATTTGAACGAAACGGAAAAGGACATTAGCAATAACTTTAAAAAAAACTGCATTTTCGATCAATTTATAATTCGTAAAAAGAAACTTTTATGATTTTTATGAATTCATGAATAAAATAACAATAGTTTTAATGGCATTCAATAAAAATTTAAAAAAAAACAATAAAAAATGTACCACTCCAGGAATTGAACTCTCGACTTATAGAAGCTCAGTCGACCACGGTATCCATATTGCAATTTGAAACGTTACGACTGGAAAGAAGGATTTTATATTTATTATACATATTTAATATACATACAGCGTGATGATGACTCAAATATATTAATTTTTCCCCATCCAAAACCGCACAACGCATCTAAATAAGTTTCCACTTCAAAAATACTTGGGTCTTTCAACACCTTAGAACTGAGACCTTGTAAGACCTTGATCTTAAAGAGTTTTTATATTTTTCAAAAATTAATTGATAACGCGAATATAACAACAAATTACAAATCAATGATCTCAGATGACCACAAATCAAACGAAAAATAAAAATTTATCAAAATATTAAGAAGTTGTTCTCATCCATTTTGCAAAACATTTATGTTTTAGCTTAACATAGTCGTACCAAGTCACCTCATCCAACCAAGCGTATTAAAACTCACAAAAAATAAGAGAAATATTCTTAAAATATTTTTTATTAAATGATATATCGAAATTGTACCGATATTGTTTTCCCTCAACAACAATGCCAACAAACATAAAAAAATTATTCTAGGATATTTGTTTCAATTGAAATATGGAAACATATGTCAGCTGTGAATAAGTTATGTACTTCAAATATTTGGAATATTTGTGTTTGAATTATTCAAAAACATGATTACATGTATCAAACTAGAATACTGCTCATTTAAGTTATTTATTAAGTTAGCGTATACACCATTCAGCATTTAACTAAACTAATCAAGCTTTTATTCCGGGCGTAATTTTTGATCGATTTTCGTCCAGAGTAGCACTAACTAGTAATAAAAACGACCTATTTGAAATTTTAGCCTGTAGTTTTTACATTGAAAATAGAGATAATAGAGACTGAGTTCAACATACAAAATAAGCAGAGTAAAAGTAAAATACAAATCATGGGAAACGAACTAAGAAAGAAAAATAAATTCAATTTATTCATCAGGTTAACATTTAAATGCCAGTTTTCTTTTTCAAATCTCCATACAATCATACATCAATAAAAAAAAGTGGGAGAGCGATTTTCAGTAAAATGATTACAATGTTTCACAGTGATTGCTTCTTCATTTTAATGAAGAAAGAACTAAAGAAGCAAATAAAATTTGCTAAAGAAAACTAATTTTTAAATATTAATCTGTTGTGTGAATTAAATTTGTATGTAGTTTAATTTTAGTTCTTTTTAATCATTGAATATTTTAGCACCAATTTACTATTCGAAATCAAATTTAATTTTTGTGCTAGTATTTTTCACTAAACTATTTTATGCTTAAAAAACGTTCATTTTAGGTGATAATTGGTAGTAATAAAGATTGTGGAAAAATCTTGATGGTCGGGATTGGTATGTGAGATCAAAAGCTAGATTATTGCATTAGAGTTTTGTCAAAAAAATATTGTCAAGTGTGTCAAAAGAATGATTTTCATTAATTTTTAGCCAATTTTTTGGAATAAAATAAAATTAATTATTTGTTTGAAATGAAATTTTATTATTATTATTGAGAATTATGGGATTATAAGTTTGTCAAAAAAATGTTGTCAAGTGTGTCAAAACATGATTTCATTTATTTTTTAGCCAATTTTTTGGGGGAAAAAAATAAAAAATGTAGCTGTTTTTATGACGTATATGTAATTGCAAATGAAATTGGACATGGAAATTTTTGAATTTGTTATAGTTTTTGAAATATTTTTGGAATTTTGAAAAAAGTTTATATTTTAGATTTTGTAATAATTTTTGCAATATTTTTAGAATTTTGGAAAAAGTTTTAATTTTTGATTTAGTAAGAATTTTTGGAATATTTTTGGAATTTTGAAAAATTTTAAATTTTTGATTTTATTATAATTTTTGCAATTTTGAAAAAAATTTCAATTTTTGATTTTGTAAGAATTTTTTCAACATGTTTAGAATTTTGGAAAAAGTTTAAATTTTGAAGAATTTTTGGAATATTATTGTAATTTAGAAAAAGTTGATTGATAGATTTGATTTTACTCTAATTTTTTGGAATATTGTTTGAATTTTGAAAAAAGTTTCAATTTTTGATTTTGTTATAATTTTTGCAATATTTTTAGAATTTTGAAAAACAGAGTATTTGAATTTTATATATATTTTTAGAATTTTGAAAAAAGTTTCAATTTTTGATTTTGTAAGAATTTTTGGAATATTTTTAGAATTTTGAAAAATTTTAAATTTTTGACTTTATTATAATTTTTGGAATTTTGAATTTGAGATTTTGTAATAATTTTTACAATATTTTTAGAATTTAGGAAAAGTTTGAATTTTTAAGAATTTTTGAAATATTATTGGAATTTAGAAAAAGTTTAAGTATTTGATTTTATTCTAATTTTTAGAACATTTTTGGAATTTTGAAAAAAGTATGAATTTGTGATTTTGTAATATTTTCTCGAAACGCTTAATGGAGAGGTTTTTGTCAATATTGTCAAGTGTGTCAAAAGAATGATTTTCATTAATTTTAAGCCAATTTTTTGGAATAAAATAAAATTAATTATTTGTTTGAAATGAAATTTTATTATTATTATTGAGAATTATGGCATTATAAGTTTGTCAAAAAAATGTTGTCAAGTGTGTCAAAACATGATTTCATTTATTATTTTAGCCAATTTTTTGGGGGAAAAAAATAAAAAATGTAGCTGTTTTTATGACGTATATGTAATTGCAAATGAAATTGGACATGGAAATTTTTGAATTTGTTATAGTTTTTGAAATATTTTTGGAATTTTGAAAAAAGTTTGTATTTTCGATTTTGTAATAATTTTTGCAATATTTTTAGAATTTTGGAAAAAGTTTTAATTTTTGATTTAGCAAGAATTTTTGGAATATTTTTGGAATTTTGAAAAATTTTAAATTTTTGATTTTATTATAATTTTTGCAATTTTGAAAAAAATTTCAATTTTTGATTTTGTAAGAATTTTTTCAATATTT
Source organism: Diogma glabrata (assembly GCA_963693315.1). Lineage (NCBI taxonomy): Eukaryota > Metazoa > Arthropoda > Insecta > Diptera > Cylindrotomidae > Diogma > Diogma glabrata. Next base: position 37,628,557 of record OY856188.1, read on the forward strand.
TTAGAATTTTGGAAAAAGTTTGTATTTTGAAGAATTTTTGAAATATTGGGCCCGATTCAGTAAAATCTTTTATCGAAAATTTCTGTTAATCTTTTATTTTTTGTATGAAATTTTATAACGGGAAAATAAAATTTCATACAAAAAATAAAAGAATAAAAGAAATTTTCGATAAAAGATTTTATTGAATAGGGCCCATTATTGGAATTTAGAAAAAGTTTAAATATTTGATTTTATTCTAATTTTTGGAATATTGTTTGAATTTTGAAAAAAGTTTCAATTTTTGATTTTGTTATAATTTTTGCAATATTTTTAGAATTTTGAAAAAATAGAGTTTTTGAATTTTATATATATTTTTAGAATTTTGAAAAAAGTTTTAATTTTTGATTTTGTAAGAATATTTTATATTATTAGAATTTTGAAAAATTTTAAATTTTTGACTTTATTATAATTTTTGGAATTTTGAATTTGAGATTTTGTAATAATTTTAACAATATTTTTAGAATTTTGGAAAAGTTTGAATATTTAAGAATTTTCGGAATATTATTGGAATTTAGAAAAAGTTTAAATATTGGATTTTATTTTAATTTTTGGAATATTTTTGGAATTTTGAAAAAAGTTTGATTTTATTTAATTTTTAAAATATTTTTGGAATATTGAAAGAAATATGAATTTGTGATTTTATAATATTTCCTCGAAACGCTTAATGGGGGGTTTTTTGGGTAGTTTGCTGAGTGTATCATCTTTTCACTAAATTATGTTAATTTATGATCTGTTGTAATTTTCCGGGATCGTATTGATGTTTCGTGTTAGTGTTGTAATAAATTTCTAAACAGAGATAAAAAAATACTTGTACTTTAACAAAGAGTTATGTTTGATATACATCGCTTCCCAAAACTAAAAACAGTATCTTTATAAAAGTTTTTTGCCGAAAACTATATCAAAATCCTTAACCCAGACCGAATTCTTGATATTTATTCTAATTCTAATTGAGAAAAAAATAATTGAAATTGCGAATCAACAAAATAAAAAACGAAAATGTGTGAACTTTTCCGTTTCTTAGGGTTCCGTTTTTTATACGGAACACTATTGGTGAGAGTACAACGAGTTTTTCACATTATATCGATTATCTCGTAAACTATAAAAGCTACGGACTTGAAATTTGAGGTGCGTATAAAACTAATCTGCTCACATTAAATGACGGATACAAATAAAACTAAAGTGGTTTTCGTTTGGTTTACAGGGGTACGATGTGAGACCTTTGAGAAAATACATTTTTTTGTAGATTCAAGTAGGGTATCATATGAAAGGGCTTCATTTCAGTATTCCATAAAAATTTATTTTGGAATTTTACACCTCACCATTTTTTGTATAATTTGGAATAATGACGTTTTTTTCGTGTTTTCTTACCTCAATTAGCTCCGAACCTAACTGATCGAAAATTTTCAAATGTATTTGGAATGATAGAAAAATTAGTGCGTTTTTAATAAAAAATATAAAAAAGTGTCATATTCTCATACTTAGATTTAATAAGGGGGTGGATATGATGAGGGGTAAAATCACTATTTAAAATGGGGTCAAGTGGGGTGTCATTTGAAAGAGGACTTTATTTAGAAAACATAGCAATTTTTTTTAAGAATTTTGCGATGCACAGTTTTTGAGTTATTTTCAAAAAAGTGCAACTTGCAGACTGATCCCCCCCCTACGTTTCGACACTGATTGACAGAAAAATTTGAAAAAATTCACAGAGTTAGGAAATTTGGTAAATTTTGTATGAAAATTATAGCGAGGTCTCAAATAATTATATTTCTGTGTGTTTAAGGGACCGGTGTAAAGAGGGTAAAAAAAAAAATGTTTTGACCCAAGCGAGTGGGGTGTCATTTGAAAGAACACCTAATTTAGAATTTGTTGCATTTTTTGTTAGAATTTTACGGTGCACAGTTTTTGAGTTATGGGCAAAAAAGTGCAAAATTCAGACCGTTCCCCCCCTACGATTCGACACTGATTGACAGAAAAATTTGAAAAAATTCACAGAGCTAGGAAATTCGGTAAATTTTGTATGAAAATTATAGAGAGGTCTCAAATAATTATATTTCTGTGCGTTTAGGGGACCGGGTTTAAAGAGGGTAAAAGAAAATCTTTTTGGATCCTAGCGAGTGAGATGTCATTTAAAAGAGCACCTAATTTATAAATCATTGCCATTTTTTTTAGAATTTTGTGATGTAAAGTTTTTGAGTTATTATCAAAAAGTGCAAATTTCAGATCGTTTCGCTCCCTACGTTTCGACGATGATTGACAGAAAAATTTGAAAAAATTCGCAGAGACAGGATAATTTGTAAATTTTGAATGAAAATCATAGCAAAGTCTCAAATAACTATATTTCTGTGTGTTTAGGGGATGGGTTGTAAGGAGAGTAAAAAACCACTTTTGACCCAAGCGAATGGGGTGTCATATGAAGGAGCACTTAATATAAGAAACATTACAATTTTTTTAGAACTTAGCGGTGCACAGTTTTTGTGTTATTGAAAAAAAATATTTTTAGTATGTAGCCTCTTTACCCCCCCTAAATTTCAACACTTGATTGACCGAAAAAATAATCAAATTTAAACTATTTACAAGCTGGTGAATCTTTCTTGAGTTACCATAAACATCTATGGATGAGATTTAACCTAATGTAACATTTTTTGAGTTATTTTTGATCAATGTGGATTTGATTGTAATTTACTATTGACATTTACGATTAAACATTAATTATTTTGTTATGCGTCTATGGTCTGGAAATATAAGGACATTACAACACAACTTTTTGTCAATAGTCTTTGATATTGTGTTCTTTTACATTCACGGAACCCTTGACGAGCGAATTTTATTCGCACTTGTCTGACTTTTTTTTTCTTGTTAAAGATTTTAAAATAGTATAGTATAATGCATGGTTTCCACAATGGCTCAGGCGAAAAAATTAGCCAAATTAAAATAAGAAAGAAAGAAAAAAATAACTAAAGAGGGAATGAAAAAGCAACAACTTTTAATTCCGATTTTTAGGGTTCCGTTTTTTATACGGAACACTATAGGTGAGAGTAAAACGTGTTTTTCACATTATATCGATTATCTCGTAAACTATAAATGCTATGGATTCAAGATTTTATTAAGAGTTTAGCAATGGCTCTAACCAGTATGTAGTCTAGAATTCTAAGACACTAGAAATGAATGTATTCAATTGAATAGACGGTAAAACGTGTTCGTAGAATAAATAAATAAGACAAAAAATTGACACTGAAAATGAATTAAATAATTGTGATGTTAAGTCGATCGTCCAAAAACAAAATTTTATCTCGTCGCTGGTCGAGTTGGTTAAATGGTTAACCATATAAACTTTGATCAGAGGGACGCCGGTTCGATTCTCGAACCGACCGGAATTGAGATAAAACTTTTGTTACGGATCTTTCACTTTTCAAAGCAATTTTTCATTCTATTCAATTGAATACATTCATTTCTAGTGTCTTAGAATTCAAATGCTATGGACTTGAAATTTGAGGTGCGTATAAAACTAATCTGTCCACATGAAATGACGGATACAAATAAAACTAAAGTGGTTTTCGTTTGGTTTACAGGGCTGCGATGTGAGGCCTTTGAGAAAATACATTTTTTTATAGATTCAAGTAGGGTATCATATGAAAGGGCTTCATTTCAGTATTCCATAAAAATGTATTTTGGAATTTTACACCTCACCATTTTGTGTATAATTTTGAATAATGACGTTTTTTTCGTGTTTTCTTACCTCGATTAGCTCCGAACCTATCTGATCGAAAATTTTCAAATGAACTTAGAATGATAGAAAAATTAGTACGTTTTTAATAAAAAATATAAAAAAGTGTCATATTCTCATACTTAGATTTATTAGGGGGTGGAAATGAGGAGGGGTAAAAACACTATTTAAAATGGGGTCAAGTGGGGTGTCATTTGAAAGAGCACTTAATTTAAAAAACAAAGCAATTTTTTTTAGAATTTTGCGATGCACAGTTTTTGTGTTATTGTCAAAAAAGTGCGACTTCAGACCGTCCCCCCCTCCTACGTTTCGACACTGATTGACATAAAAATTTGAAAAATTCACAGAGTTAGGAAATTTGGTAAATTTTGTATGAAAACTATAGCGAAGTCTCCAA